>JAUPMG010138920.1:0-11306 GCA_031762675.1 Pachysandra terminalis
ATAATTAAGAAGATTAGAACTTACATCAATACTCCACAGGAAAGATTTAGCCACTCATCTTGGGGTAGAAAATCCACATAGAATTGTAGAATTCCATCTCCTTTGAAAATCTTCTTCTCTTCCCAGGAACAGGAACACAAAGAATAAAAATAAAACTAAACTTTATTTCAAATCAAAAGCTGAAATTAGAATTCCCCGTCTCAAAGAGAGAGAGATCTATATCTAGATTACAATCCCTACCATCTATTTATAGAGTTCCTAAACTAACAAAAATGAATTAGAAATATAATCTTTCTAGCCCTACTGCAACTAAAACTCTAAAAATCCTAATTCTGCACGAAATTGCCTCGGGCGTTCAATCCCCCTTATGGCGTTCGATCTTTAGCGCTCGATCGCCTAACACTGGAGATCGATCGCCAATGTTGACTTTGACTTTTCAGCTTCTTTTTGTTTGGCTTTCAGCTTTAGCTTCCTTTTGGCTTCTTCTCTGTTCAAATAATGCATCCACAACAGAGATCCTCCATATAAGTGCTTAAATCTCCGATTTTAGCCCATATTTCCTTTAACACCACCAAACCTGCAAAACACAGAAAATGCATAAATCCATACAATTAAGCACAGCTAAATAGACTAAAATGCATAGGTAAGAGGCATAAAAATACAACTATTAGATACTTATCAGGGAGCTATGCAGACTTCTCGAAGTCATGAGTCACAAGAGTCTAAACAGTATATCTACCGAGGACTTGGAAGACTGGGGAAAGACTGTAGCTTGCTTGAAGGAGATGAAGTTCTAGTTGGACTGGCTGATGAACTGGCTGGAGCAATTGAAGGCCAAGGTGCAGAAATTCAGCAAAGTGAAGGAACTTGAAACTTTTGTTGCAACTAAGACGGAGGAGGTGAATAAACTACAGCAGGCCTTCGACAAGTGTGTAATAGATGTGAAGGATCTGGAAGAAAAAGCTGAGGGACTTAAAGATTTATTGAAGGCTGTTGCTGAGGCACTTGTGAACTGCCAAAGTGATCAAGAAGAAGCAGCAGCACGTGCCCAGTCCAAGGAGCAAGCTAGGCTCATGGAGGCACAAACAGCTCTGATGAAGGAAAGTATTCCAGTTCCTGGAGCTTCAAGGTTAGGACTGCTGGAGGGAGCCTTCGAAGGCATCACCGAATCTTAACTGACTGGACCGCAGTAGTTTCATTTTCCATTGCTTTGTAATGTACTTGTATTATAATGATAGAATCCTTTTCTTGTAAAGACAAACTCTTTAATTAATAAAAGTATTTCATCATCCACTTCCCATTTACAGTCTCTTGAATTGCATTCTCTTCTAATGGAATTATCTTGTAACATCCTGAAGCTTGAGCAGAGATAACTTCAAAGGGACCTTCCCACCTAGGAGCAAACTTAGGCTTGACAGCACTACTTCATGCATACCAAGTTGCCCGTAGGACTAGTTCACCAACTTGAAAACTCCTAGGTCTGACCAACTTGTTGTAGGCTTGAGCAATAATCTGATGATAATGCAAATTAATTTCCAAAGCTTTTTTGCCTTTTCTCATCCAAATTATCTAACTCCTGAGCACGTAAGAGAGCAAAGTCTTTGAAATCCCAGTCTACCCTGCTTGCATGCAAAATTCTTGCTGAGGCAACCTATAATTCAACTTGAAGAAGGGCTTCTGCTCCAAATACAAGGGAAAAAGGAATTGCATTTGTAGCTCTATGTTTGATCACCCTATATGCCCATAGGGCCTGACGTAGGGATTCATTCCATCTATTAGGCTGATCCTGCACCATTTTACTTAGGATTCTAATCAGAGTCTTGTTGGTGGCTTCAGCTTGAGCATTCCCTTAGAGATAGTATGGAGTAGACTTATTATGATGAATTCGATAATGAGTTGTCATCTCCCTAACTGGCCAGTTGAGGAAACAGGTTCCATTGTCTGTCATGATCCTTCGAGGTGGACCAAAACGAAGGACAAGGTTATCTCTGATGAACTGAGCTACAGAATCTCCATTGGCTCTTCTTAGTGGGACAACCTCAATCCATTTTGTGAAGTACTCTATGGCTACCAAGATCCAAGAATGCCCTCTCCTACTCTAGGATTAATAGGTCCAATCAGATCCATACCCCAAGTATGAAATGGCTATGGAGTAATGATTGAATGCATTTCCTGAGAAGGTTTACGGGGAATATTGTCTTCAACGTGGCACTTCACACATTTCTTCACAAAATCTGTTGTATCTGCTTCCATTGTAGGCCAATAATATCCTAGTTTCTGTCACTCTTCCTCAGAAACTACAGATACCTCATTTGTAATGTCATCCTCTTCTTCGTGGGTAGAGAAGGCCGTCAATAGGTCAGCAACAGCTTGTCCTTTGATAGCTTTTGGAGTTTCACACACAATCTCAAACTGAGCTAGCTGAAGTAGCCACTTGATGTCTTCCAAAGAGAATGGGTTGAGAGAGTAGATACTTAACAGGATCACTCCTAGTGACTAGGTGAATTGAATGCAAATGTAGATAATGCTTCAGCTTATTCACCATGTGCACTAGATCTAAACAAGACTTGTCTATCTTAGAGTATCTGATTTCAGCTCCATGTAGAAGTCTACTAACATAATAGACAAGTCTTTCATGGCCTTGCTCATCCTCTTAAGCAAGTAGACCACCTATAGCTTGGTTTCTATAGGCAAGGTACAACCTGAGAGGTTTCCCTCGAATAGGAGCCATCATGGTGTGGGGATGGGACAACACTTGTTTGATTGCCTCAAAGGCCTACAGATGCTCCTCCTTCCATATGAAAGGAGCACTCTTCTCCAAAAGAGGCATAAGTGGGATGAGATATGCTGAGAGTCCGAGAATGAACCTCCGGATGTAGGAGACTCGTCCAATGAATGATTTTAGCTCCTTCTGAGCTCGAGGAGAAGCTAAATCAATAACAGCCCTAGCCTTCGTAGGGTCTAAATCAATTCTATGCCTATGAACTATAAACCCAAGGAATTTGCCAAATGATACCCCGAAGGCACACCTCGCAAGACTCAACTTGAGTTTATACACCCGGCATCTTTGGAATACCCTTTTCCAATATAGCAAGATGGTATTCTCATTTGGCTGACTTTATAACCAAATCATCAACGTAATCCTCAGCTTCCCCATGTAGCATGTCATGGAATATAGCAGGTGTGATCACCCCACAGTCGGGTGGACCATAGGTTGATCGGGTTGAAATGGAGTCACCACCATTCATTGAGTTCAGGTGTGAATGGTCACCCATGGTTTTATCAATTAATTGCAAAATAGTCCAAATCATAAAATTAAGGTGGTCTAACCAGATTCGGGTAAAGAGGTTTAGTTGAGAAAGTGGGAAGGTGTTAGGCACCCACTCATCTCCCGGTTCAACCGGTTACCTGGTTTAAATATTATTTGGACAATTTATTGAAAATTTAAAATAACACAATGTTAATAAAAATCTAGGAAACACCTAAAAATAAAAATAAATAAATAAATAAATCAATAAAAGATCTAATCAATTAGAGATTACAACAGCCATGTATTAATCAGATTTATCAAATTAATAAAAAGAAAAATGAACATTTAAAACATGCTCTCAAAAATAAAATAAAGGAAAAGAAAAGAAAAGAAAAAGTAAATAAGAATAAATAAAATACCAGTAGAAATATTTTCTTGCTATCTTCTCCTTTGAACTCCTTGGTGTGGCTCGGCTTGAGAGGTGACGACATGGTATTCGGCTTCCGGTTAGGTGAAGAAAGGAGAGTATGAAAAAGGTCAATAAACCCCAAGCGAAACAGGGCCTTCGGGTTCAAATTTTGCTATAGGGGATTTTTAGTTATTTTGTTTTCTTTTTGGGGTGGGCTTTGCAAAGAAAAGTTTTTGGTTTTTTTTTTGTTTATAGAGAAAGAAGAAGACGGACAACAGGGAAGGGGTTCAGCTTGGGCGACCAGAAAGAAGGTAGCCGATGCGCGGGTAATGCCGGAGCTAATGGCCGGAAAGTAAAGGGCAGTCGCAAAAGGCCGAAAAAGGGAGCAGATGCGGACGGCAAATGGCTTGTGGTACCGGAGTTGCAGACGGCTGGAAAAACAGAGAGATAAAGAGTGGTTGTCGGAGAAGAAAGAGAGAGAGAGAGAGAGAGAGAGAGAGAGAGAGAGAGAGAGAGCGGGGAAGTGTGGTTGTGCGGTTGCAACAGGTAGGCAGGGAGAGGGCTTGTGCGTAGGGATGCAAGGCAGCAGGGGCTAGGCGAGCAGGCCACTGGGGCGTGCGGTTGTAGCAGGCAGGCAGGGAGAGGGCTGGGCGAGCAGGCCCTTGCAGGGCAGCAGGGGCGCGGGGTTGTGAGGTTGCAGCAGGCAGGCAAGGAGAGGGCTGGGCGAGAAGGCCGGGTGATGGCTTGCTTGCAAGGCAGCAGGGGCGCGGGGTTGTGTGGTTGTAGCAAGCAGGCAGGGATAGTTATCGGAGTGCACGGGTGTAGCATTGGGGTTATGGATGGCCGAGAAAGAGATTTCGTGAGAGGGATCCGGCGGCGTTTGGTGCGTTAGGAGTAGCGACCGGAAAGGAGATGTGCAACCGAGTTGCAGGTGGCTGCCACAAACGCGCACGCAGCAAGTGGTTGATGCGTTAAGAGCAGCAGGTATAGACGGGAAGATAACCGGAAACAAGGCGTGCGGGAGCAGCGAGAGAGGTTGGGTTTCTTCGTGAAGATCCTTCATGCCTCTCTCCCTTTCTTTCTTTTATAGAAGAGGAGGGAAAGGGAGAGAAAGGAAGGCCAGAAGGGAAAGGAAGGAGAGGAAGGAAAGAGGGAGGAGAAGAAGGAAAGAAGAAGAAGAAGGAAAGAGGGGAAAAAAAAAGGAAAGAAAAATGAGGGGGAAAGAAGAAGAACAAGGAAAGAAGGGAGAGAGCACGTGGGGTGCTCTCTCCCTTCCTTTTTTTTATATATATTTTTTGATTTTATTTGATTTTTTTGTTATTTCTTTTTTATTTTGATTTTATTTTATTTGTTTTGGTTTTGATTTGCCATGTGGCAACTTCTAAAATTACTTTTTCTATTTTTTGAAATTTTACACATGCCAAATCTTCCTCAAATATTCTCTCAATTATTATTTAATTTCAATTCCCTCCTTAAAGTGTCATTTTATTATTTTTTTTACCCCCTTATATATTTCTGTCCTTTTTTTATAATTTTAAAAATACCAAAAATGACCTTTCGACTCCCGAACTCGAAATTTTAGAAAATCACAGTCATTTCAAAGGTGTTTCGACGAGGAATCCAAATTTGATATTGGAAAAATGTTTTGACCCTTGGATTTTACTGTTTGATCTTGATGACCGGATTAGTAGCAAAACTGTCAATTTTCCAACAGACTTCAAATCAGCCCAAGATTATACTCATTGGAAAGCATTTTGGCTCAAGAACTCAAATTTGAGGTTGAAAATGGATTTATGACTGAAATGGATCAGATGGGGTCTACCAGGGGTATTTTGGTCATTTCACATGATTTTTGGGATTTTCAGGGAAAATTGACAATATGATTGGGGGTTGTTTAGAGATGATTGGGAGATAGAAAAAAGCCAAGCTCAAGCCTCCAGGAGCTGCAAAGATCAAGAGAAAGTCGCTCTCGTGCAAATTGGGGTGTCTACAGCAGTCATAGCCCTTTGGTAAGTAGCGCCCGGATTCTTAAGACCAAAAGGCATAATTGTATAATAGAAGTTGCCCAAAGGGGTTCTGAAAGTAGTTTTTTCAACATCCCTTGGGTCCATATGGATTTGGTTATAACCTGAAAAGCAATCCATGAATGAAAACATTTCATTCCCTGCAGAAGAATCAATTAGTATGTCCAACTTAGGCAATGGGAAATCGTCTTTGGGACAAGCTTTATTGAGATCCCTAAAATCAACACAACATCTAATTTGTCCATTATTCTTTCTTACAGGGACAGCATTAGATAACCAAGAAGGATGTTGTATAGGCTTAATGAAGCCTGATTGCAGCAACTTCTCAATCTCAGCTTTAATCTGCAACTCAATATCTGGCATGAAGGTCCTTGGTGCTTGCTTGATTGGATGCACTTTAAGGGCGAGATGTAGTCTGTGAGTCACCAGCTCGGGATCAAGACCGGGCATTTCTTCATAGCTCCAGAAAAAAACATTTTTTGTATTGGGAGAGCAATGCTATAAAGGCTTTCTTTTGCTCTAGTTCAACATGGGAGGAAATTTGTACAGGGTTGTTGACACTTGGATCTTCCCCAAGGTTAACTCTACACAAGTCTTCCTGAACATCATCCTGTAAGTGTTCTGAGGCCTATTCAAGTTTGGATTTGGGAGCTACGGGCAATTCTTCACTAGGGGAACACTACAGGACATCAGTGGATGGAGTCTCATGTGGTTGTCCCAATCTATAAACAGATCTTCCATCAGGAAGATCCATTCTCACACAACGAATCTTCGAAGGCCAACGGTCTTCAGAAGAGGATGGTACTGAGGCATCTATGGATTCAAGAGTGGCCCATAAGGGCAAGAGAGGTCCTTGAGGCTTGGCAACCCGACATTCCCCCGCCGGGGTGAATCCATCATAGTGCGCTGCTTCAGCAAAGTGGGATTCTGATTCATCAAAGGGAAAGGGCTTGTTATCACCCGAAAAACCTTCCCATTCCAAATTTCCTTCAGATACTGATGGTAAGAAGAGGGAACTACTCTTGCTCGGTGAATTCATGGTCTTCCCAACAACACATGGAATGCAGCTCTATCATAACTGACATGGAAAATAACAGGAAATTTGAAAGATCCTACCCATATGTTGAGAGTGATGTAACGCATTGTCTGCTACCACTAGGTGTCAAATCCCATAATTCGAATCTTGCTGGGGACAATATACTACTTCGAAACTCCAACTACTTCCAGGATCTTGAGAGGGATGAGATTAACAACAGAACCGTTGTCAATAAGCGCCCTTCGAATGTCTATATCCTGCAAAGTGGCATTCCACATAGAGTGGCTTGTTGTGTTCCTCTAAAGAAGCCATCATGTCATCCTCCGTAAAGGTGATGGCAGACTTGTTGAGTCGAGGGGGCTAGTATGTAGAGACTTCCTGATGATTATAGCACTCAAAGTGATGCTTCTCAATGATATCCAGCAACGCTTAAGTGGCCTCATCCTTCATTTTTGGGGTAAATTGCATGTCCTCAAAGAACATCTAAAATTTGGTGGTCGTACGCACAGCTTCACTTGATTGGGGGTCTGACTTATGTCTGCCATGGATAGACAACATACGCACAGCTTCCTTTCCTTTCCCTTTATGCTGAGGAAGAGGATCAATGTGCACCTTCGCTTCTAGGATATTGATGTCTCCAGCCGCCAACCTAGCATGAAAAATCTTCCTCAAGGCCCAGCAGTCAAAAGTGGAATGGCGAGTATTGCGGTGGAATCTACAATAACGCTGGATACTCTTGTCTGCCTCTGAGGGCTCCTTTACAACAGGTGGTAGCAAGACACGATCATCCTTAATCCATTCCTGCAACAAGGCATCAAGCTGAGCAGGAGAACAAGTTACCTCGGAAGGTGGTGCGCGCTTCTCTCGGTTGTTGGTGTTGTTATTGCTACTACTAGGTCTGCCCTTCCTATTTGGAACAGGCTCATCTTCCTTCTCATTAGTAACAACGAGAGCACGCTTTCTCTCTACTTTCTTCTTAGAAACAGGAATAGAAGCATTCGTCCTTTTGGTGTACTCGTATAGCTTGGTGACGCTTTTGATCACATGGTTCTCCAAGTAGATACGGTATGTAAGGAGCATGCCATTGATGCAGATCTTGACAAACTTCTCTTCAGAAGTTACCTCCATGCAGGTGATCACAAGATCTCTGAAACGCCTGACATGTTGCACAAGATCTTCATCAGGCTTCGGCCTCTCACGGCTAAGATCAATGATGGTGAGCTTTTTTTACGTGATGAAGAACTTGTGATGAAATAGAGACACCATGTCTTCCCAAGTGTGAATTGAACTAGGCTCCAACCTGTTGTACCAAGTGTAAGTTCGCTCAGAGAGTGATTTTGAAAACTCATGCAGACGGAGCTCCTTGTTTCCAGTATAAGCCCCAGAGCTTCTATAACGCAACTAATATGCTCCCTGATGTTCCCGTTTTGCCCTGAAAACTGAGGAAAGACAGGAGCCTCGTAGTCCTTGGGATATGGCAAGCTGAGGAGTACCTCTGGGTACGAAGGACATAAATCACTACCAATCCAATCTGCATCCCTGGACTGGAATTTCTGGAGAAGAGCTTGGACATCAACAATGGTAACAAAGTCAGTTTTGGGTGCAGATGGAGGCAAGGATGTATATGGAGGAGGCTTACTGTAGGAGAAGTTTTGAGGACAGGATTTGGTGGAGAATTAGGATCAGGCTTGTTAGAAAGAGCATCCAACTAAGCCTGTAGGATCTGGATGGTTTCCCTGAGATACCAAGCCACCTAATCAGGGTCTTGAGGAGGACTAGGTTCCTGAGGAGGATTCTGCTCTGGATTTCTTCCACAAAAGGAAGAGCGTTTGAACTGGACAGATACATGAACAAAAGAAAAGATAATGACAGCAGCAGATAGATAAAATTTGAAAGGAACGACTACAGGCTCCCGAGTGAAGTCGTCGAATGGTGATAATGGGTTTGTAAAATACAAATATATTAGAATGAACTGGCAGCTAATACATATGAACCAATACAACAACCCTTCCAGAGAAATAGGTAGGGAGAGCCTGTCTTAAGACAGCCTAAACCGTCGCGCAGCCGTTCTGCCAAGAGCGTTCCTTCCCAAACATCACCTATGAATAAGACAAAGAGAAGAGACAAGGGGAAAAAGGATATTTGCAATAACTGAGAGTCAGTTTGAATCCATATCTCAGAGCAAGAAAAACCTCAAGATTTTGAAGGAGTCGAAGTCTATAACATGTAGAGAATATACGTTTATAACTGACTATCCCCTTTCTCTCTCAGAGCCTTTACTCATTGTTGTCTTCTACCTCTTAAAATTCAAGGCTTCTCCAGATGATCAAGAATCAGATCGGCCTTTAATGGAGGATATATTATGCAATTCATAGGGAATTTAGCCTCTCAAAATAGGACAAATGTCACTCAGTCAAATGTCCACAGAGGAGCTTATAAATATCCCCATGCATTAAACATATATATCCCAAGTGCCACGTGTATTTAACCACACCTAAGTTATTTCCAAAGAAAGAAATGAGTCATTCAAATCTTCAAAACTTGCTTTGTGATAGGTTGCATTAAACCTTGAGGAACACGCATTGAATGACACGTGTTGCATGCAATACAAATCTAAAAGCAACGTTTCCATTCTTGTCGTCATTCCAGATAAGACAAAACCCCCTTTAGATAAGTCATACAACAGATATTATAAGTAGATGAGGTTTTATCACGAGTTGTCCATTATGAGAAATCCATCTCAATCAAACTTTAAGGAGTCACCTCAATGTCATAAATACCTTTCTGAATTTGTATATATATCGAGAGAACTCTCTTTGGCGGCTATTTTCCTTCGAAGGAAGACAAAGTAACCCTATATTCACAAGGTGACCAGTATATTCTCGAGTTACCTATATAGAGAACTCAAAGTTGAGTGCCTCCGCAGGAAACTCGTTTTCATGACCAATAGTCCCAGTAAAGAAGAGCTTACTTTGGAATTCTTTAAGGTTTATAGCTACAGTAACCAATCCGAGTGGCTTCAATCAAAAGTAAATATGTTCCCTTGTGCGTTCCTTTTCAAGTAAAGTGAGAGGAAGTTTCTCAAAGTACGTAGGAAACCTATCTTCAGGAAATATTTCTGGAGATGGCGTGAATTCGACTTCTGAAATTCTTTCCACTGAGGATTATCTTTCAAAAGTCAAAGTTTATCCAAAATATAACTCGAAGTCAATTCCTAAGGATAAATAAGAGTGGCTTCGAGTCTTACTTTGTAATTCGGATGCATATAAAAGTGCATTCGAGGGGAGTAAACCCATATCTTTGTCCTTCAGAAGGAAACAAGTCAGTCTTTGAGGGTGACAGGCCCTTAGTCCTTTAAGGGTGACTAACCCTTGACGAATTGACCATCTCAGGGTGGTCAACCTCGAGTTCACTTTAGTTGGAGGGAATATACCTCCTTCGAGTTCACCATCTGGAGGTGGTTGGCCTTCGAGCTCACCTTCGAATTCACCTTAGTCGGAGAAAATATACCTACTTCGTGATTCTTTCAAAACAAAACATGATAAATGGTCCTTCGAAGTCTATGGATATGATCCAAGTGACTTCTGAGTTAGAAGGCATATAAAGTTCTTTTGAAGATCTCTCTTCAAGCGAATTACCTTTGAAATGTAAAGGTAATGCAATAAAATCACTCGAAGTCTCTTCCAGAGAATGAGTAGATGTGACTTCGAGACTTTATTTGAAGTTTCATATATTGAAGAAGTCCACTAGAGATAACATACCCCTGTATCTGTCCTTTGAGAGGAATAAGGTCCTTCAGAAGGAACGTAAAAATCCCTATTCCTTCGGTCATTCCGAGGGCAGTATCTTGTCATAAGGAATACGAATCCTTATGTTATTAAAAAGGAAGTTAGCTCGTGTTTGTTATGTTTGGGACACGTGGCGTTCCCCCACATGATGGAATTCAAAAATATGGCTTCTCCAGAAGGTTTCCTTTTTGGTGATAAGGACGGTCAGATATCTCTAAGTCGTTTCAAATATCACCTTTTTACCAAACGGTCTAATCGACATGCAGCTGTTGTTGACAGCTGGCACGTGAGAGATGGCTAAGTAGCATTTAACAGTTTTATTGAATGATTCAGTGTATGCAGCTATACCCAGTAAACGTACACACGCGCTTCTAAGATAGCGCCACCTGATCACCAATATCAATGTATTTGTACTAATCTAAGTAGGTAAAGGAGGATATGCCTTCAGTCAAATAGTCATCAGCACCAAATGTCTTAAGTACTATCTAGAATTGAAGTGTTCACAGATCATCTTCCTTTCAATTAACTTCAAACATCAACTTACAACAGCCCCAATGTCGACAATATTCTAAACTTGTGCTATGGTTATGGCATCCAAATGATTTGCAGGGATATACTTGAGGGCCCAAATCAGCTACTAAAAGTGGATGGATCTACTTAACGATTTTGGATACTTTATGTAGTATCCTAACCGAACCTAGTATAATTAATTCTCAATTCAAAATTGTGCAAATTTAAGTTCAGCATCAAATTAAAATCAAATGGGTTCAAGTACCAAGTGATTTTAAAACAGATCACA
>JAUPMG010138931.1:0-11306 GCA_031762675.1 Pachysandra terminalis
TGAGGGTGAGAGTCACGACTTGGAATACCAGATTATGCACGTGTGTGTACACGTGTCATACTTTGGGGATTCGGGTCATGACACCTACTGATGAGGCATGTGCAGAATTTTATCCATTGGTAGTCACCGATATACCGGTGAGCCTATCGACAGGGACATGGTTTTAGTTAAAAATAGCCCATCGGTAGGCACTGGTACACTGGTGGACCTACCGATGAGACAGACAGACAGTCACAGGTTTAGGTTTGGTTTTGGAAATGACGTGGACTTGTACCCTTGACTTGATAATTGATTTTTTGGACTTAAGGTAGATCATAGGCACCATCTTGGAGTCCCATGATTGTTTGGTACCCATCATTCACCTTGGACTTGATTATAATTGGCCATTGGATTTATAACTGTTAATAATATGTTGCATTCATTTTAGGCTTATGTAGAATGCTAAGTGAACCCGGGAGGTGGAAAATAAAGGGTCCTTACGAGGTTCGCTAATGGTTGACTATACACCTTGTGGGTTGTAATCCCCAGTTAAACTAGGGTAGGAGGCTTGCGAGCTCCTATACAGGTTGGAATACATTGAGTATTGTTCACTCTTAAATTATCATTGTGTTTGGAATTCCTTGAGTAGCCTGTACTTATAAATTAGCACAATGGTGGCCTTCGTACCATGGGTTAGCGCTTGGGACGAAGAGGGGACATCCGGCTGTTCCTAGTGGCCTATGCCTGAAATGTGTTCTGTACTGTATTGGAAGTTATGAGGGAACTTAACAAGGTATATTTGTCTAGCACATTCATTTGCATATCATGATCATTGCATTCCTCGTTTGAGCATACATTTACAGCATCTGCCCGATTCATTCATCTTAATGCATCTCATATCATAATTTAAAATTAACCATATTTTTCTATTGTATTGCATGCTTGTATTACTGACTTGAATTGACTTTATTGATATCATAAGTGGATGGATGACTGTTTGATTTACTTGATGGGCATTCTAAGCTTACACAACGTCTTAGGTTGTAGGATGAGAAGCTGATGATGTTGGACTTGGATTTGCTTTGCTTTGCTGCTGAATGCGTCTATGCATTTAATTGCTAAGTTTAGGATTTAGACTTGGGATTTCAAAGAGCTTTTGGATGTAATAACTATAGTTGATTATTTACTTTCTTTTGAACTCTTTTGGGGGTCATGACTCAGTTGAAGTTATAGACTGTGATTTTGGATTATTATTTTAAATTCTTAGCTTCCGAAATTCTGATCAATAAAGGTATTGTTTTACTTTTATTACTTATGGTTTGATATGGGAATCTGCGTTCCAACAATGGAACCCAAAGGTTGCACTTCGAGATTCGTGCAGTCCCACATAGGGAATTGTGTTACGGGTTTGGAGGTGTGCTAGATTGGTATAAGAGCATAAGCTTTGCTCAGAATAAGGATGTTAGAAGACTAGAGAACCTAGGTCTCACATAGAAATCTGAAGTTAGGATGGAGGAACTTAGAAATGCAACTAGGAATTGTGTGCTATTTGCCAACATTTGTGCGAATTGTATTGATGTGCTAGCTTGTTTACTTGATTATTTAGACACTAGGTAGTAGTTTGTAGAATTATTGTTTACTATAGGTGTATATGACTGGAAGGAGAAGAGATACTACTACTACCATTGGAGAGGGATCCTTCTCAGGAGCTAGGGTTGATGCAGAACCTCAGCTAGCGGGTGTCTACCAAATACTGGGTGACATGGCAGCTTTGCAACGGGACTAGTTGGAGAGTCAAGTCATAGCTGATCAGAGGAGAGTTGCAGGAACTTTGATCGCATGGTTGGAGAAGTTTAAAAATCCTACTCCACCTACGTTCGAAGGGTTGGGAGAGCCACATCTTGCTCAAGATTGGCTGTTAGACATGGAGCAAGTCTTCCAGACCATGGGATGTCCAGATGACTAGTGAGTGTCCTTGGTGGTTCATTCTCAAGGGTGAGACACTCCACTAGTGGGACATGGTGGAGCGGAATCTGACTACAGTCTTAACGTGGGAGCATTTCAAGACCCAGTTCTCGGGTACCTACCTACCGACCAATTATCTGAGGCAGATGGCGTCAGAGTTCATGAGACTGGGGAAGGGCACACACTCTGTGGACCAGTATGAGGGAGTGTGTGGACCAGTATGAGGTGAGGTTCACTATAACGTCGAGGTATGCACCTCACATGATACAGAGGGAGGCAGGCAAGGCTGCAAAGTTCGACGAGGGCCTATGACTAGGCATGAGGTCCAAAGTCGTGCCGCAACGACTCAGGACTTATGTCAAGCTTCTCGAGTGCGCCAGTCACGTGGATCGAGACATGGACATAGCTTTTGTAATGAGGGATCATCCCAAGCAACATAAAGGACGGTACCAACCATATCAGCAAAAGCAGAACAATGACCGACGTCAGCGATGTGATGATTGGTCAGCTAGGACTCCACCAGTTGACACAACAGTTCCTGTGGCACGAGATTCTCGTAAGCAGCCACAACCACCTTAGGACCAGCAATTCCTACATAAAGTATGTTTCAACTGTGGCAAGGAAGGACATCTTCAGTACGATTGCCAAGTTCCGAGGAGAGACGGTAAACCAGCCCTACCTAGGCCAACGGAGAAGGGCTGGGCTAATGCCATCATAGATGCAGATATTCCTCGAGACAACCAAGCTACCAACACCGTGGTAGAAGGTACTATCACTTTATTTCATACTCCAGCACGTGTATTATTTGATTTGGGTGCATCACATTCGTTTATATCTAGTAGTTGCATGTTATTCTTGGGTTTGCAGCCAAGTAGTCTAGAGAAACCTTTATGTATTGTTTACCCAGTGGGAGGAATCGCTACTTTACACTGGTGATCTAAACCTAGAAGTGGATCTGGTAGTGCTTGACATGGTTGACTTCGTGGTGATTCTCGGCATGGCTTGGCTCTGTACTTATCATGCCAAGGTGAAATGCTTTGAGAAGTCAGTTGTATTCGATCTTCCTGGAGGACGCCATATGACATTCCTTGGGAATGAGAAGGATGCCTACCAGTCTGAATTTCTTTTTGCTGTGGATGGGGATCAGAATCTATCCTTGGAGGATATTCTTATTGTTCGAGATTTGGGCGCGGTTTTTCAGGATGTTTCGGTGTTACCACCTAAAAGGGAGGTAGACTTCTGTATAGAGCTTGTGCTTGGCACTACTCCAATTTCACTTGCGACTTATAGGATGGCTTCGTCTGAGTTACGCGAGTTGAAAGAGTAGTTAGATGGGATGAGTGCACTAGGGTTCATCGGACTGAGTACTTCTCGTTGGGGTGCGCCAGTTATATTCATGCAAAAGAATGATGGATCACTTTGACTTTGCATCGCTACAGACAACTGAACTAGGTGACCATGAAGAACAAGTGCCCATTGCCAAGGATCGACGACCTATTTGACCAGTTCAGAGGAGCCCAGTTTTTCTCGAAGATTGACCTGAGATCGGGATACCACCAGTTGCGGATTCGAGAGGAGGATATCCAGAAGATGGCCTTTCGTACTCGATATGGGCATTATAAATTCGTGGTGATGCCATTCGGGTTGATGAACGCGCCAGCAACTTTCATGGACTTGATGCACAGAGTTTTTAGGCCTTTTCTAGATCAGTTTGTCGTCATCTTCGTGGATGACATTCTGATTTATTCAAGGTCCGAGGAGGAGCAAGAGGAGCACCTACGGATCGTGTTACAAATGTTGTATGATCACCAGTTGTATGTCAAATTGGAGAAATGCGATTTCTGGAGAGATGAGGTTAGATTCCTTGGTCACATAGTATCCAGGAGTGGCATCTCCGTGGATTTGGCTAAGGTTGAGGCAGTTCTTCGTTGGGAGTGACTGAAGAATACATTAGATATTCTGAGGTTCCTTGGTCTTGCGGGTTATTCCAGGAGGTTCGTCGAGGGATTCTTTACCATTGCAACACCATTGACCCGCATGACAAGGAACGAGGTGAAGTTCAATTGGAATGAGAAATGTGAGTCGGTGTTTGAGGAGCTCAAGAAGATATTGAATTCAACACTAGTTTTTATTGTACCTGTCGCTGGACAGAAGATGGAAGTCTACACAGACACATCCTTGCAGGGTTTGGGTGCTGTGCTTATGCAAGATGGTCGTGTAATGGCATACGCTTCACGATAGCTTAAGGTTCATGAGCGAAACTATCCCACTCATGATCTTGAGTTAGCAGCTGTTGTGTTTGCCTTGAAGTTGTGGAGGCACTATATGTATGGAGAGGAGTTTGAACTGTTTTCAATCCATAAGATTCTGTAGTACATTTTCACTCGAAAGGATCTCAACATGTGCCAGAGAAGATGGTTGGAGTTGGTTAATGCTTATATCTCTACCCTCCATTATCATCTTGGGAAGGCAAGTATTGTAGCTGACGCATTGAGCCGGAGACCATGAGGGGTGCTTGCTCAGTTAATGCGATAGGAATGAAGGCTTCAGAAAATCATAGCAGACTTGGGAGTTCAGCCAGTGAACCAACACAGCAGTGGTTACCTTTTTAGCTTGGTAGCCTGACCTTCTTTGGAGCATCGTATAGTAGCGTGTCAGAAAGATGATGAGGACCTTTGGTTGTTAGCAGCCGATGACGATAAGCCAGAGTGGGCGGTACACTCAGATGGACTGATAAGATATCAGGGCTGCCTTTGTGTTCTAGAGGATCACGACATTTGGAGAGAGATATTGGAGGAATCACACAAGTCACAGTATTCCATTCATCCGGAAAGTACCAAGATGTACTGAGACTTGCGAGTGAACTATTAGTGGCCGGGCATGAAAAGAGAGATTGCGTAGTTCGTGGCCTGTTGTCTTACGTGTCAGCAGGTTAAGACCGAGCACAAGAGAGCAACAGAACTACTACAACCTTTGCCTATGGCGGAGTGGAAGTGGGAGCACATCACCATGGACTTCGTAGTTGGTTTGCCAAAGCCATGAGTTGGCATGGACTCGATTTGGGTGATCGTGGATCGGTTAACCAAATTAGACCACTTCTTACTAGTGAAGATTTTAGCTTCAGCCGAGGAGATCGCGAGACTACATGTTCGAGCGATGATGTGACTTCTTGGCGTTCCTGTGAGTATTGTATCAGATCGTGGTTCTTTGTTCACATCGAGGTTTTGGGAAGGATTGCAGAAGGTTATGGGCACACAGTTTGACTTTAGTACAACATATCACCTGTAGACGGATGGCGAGACAGAGAGAGTGAACCAAGTATTGGAGGACATGCTTCGAGCTTGCGTGATGAACTTTGGCGATAGTTGGGAAGAACATCTACCTCCGGTAGAGTTTTCTTACAACAACAATTATCATTCAAGCATTGGCATGGTTCCATTCGAGGCGTTATACGGTAGACCATGTTGTTCACCAGTTTGTTGCGCAGAAGTTGGGGAGAACAATGCTTTTTGGCCCGATCTTGTTCAAGAGACGACAACCAAGGTGAAACTCATTCGCGAGAGATTGGAATCAGCAAAGAGTCAACAAAAGAGCTACGCGGATCGTAGGAGGAGAGATCTAGAGTTTACAGTTGGTGACCATGTATTATTGAAGGTTTCCCCTATAAAGGGAGTGTTGAGATTCGGCAAGAAAGGAAAATTAGCACCACGTTACGTCAGAATCTTTGAAGTACTTGAGCACATTGGACATGTGGCATACAGAGTTGCATTGCCACCACAACTTTCATCAGTTCATGACGTATTCCATGTATCACTAGTACGGAAGTATGAGCCAGACCCATCACATGTACTTGATTGGAGTGAGTTGCAGCTTAGAGAAGATGTATCCTATGTAGAGAAACCGATGAAGATATTTGATCGGAAGGAGCAAGTTTTGAGAACCAAGACCATACACCTAGTGAAGGTTCAGTGGGGACATCACCGAGAATTTGAAGCTTCATGGGAGTTGGAATCGGAAATTCGGGAGCATTATCCGTAGCTATTCACGAATTGAGGTACGTAATTTTGGAGACGAAATTCTTTTATGGGGGATAGGTTGTAATGACCTAAATCCTTAATAGAAGGGTTCCTTAATTTATAATGATTTATAATAATTATAGGGTATTTTATTTTGCATCTAACCATATGAATTGCAAGGCTACATTAGTATAAGGGTATTTTTAATGTTAAACTTATTGTTTTGGGTCCATAGTGTAATTAGGATACCGTAGAGGTAATATCAGTAATTTTAGAAATTGAATTCTAATTCCATACGCACAAGGCTAAGTGGGATTTTGAGGATTTGTCTCTTGGGAGGAAGAATGAAAGTAGTATATCTTCTTTTCCTTCCGTTCTCTCAAGGACGTAGGTTTGAATCCGGGAGAGAAAGTGTGGAGCAATAGAATGGAGGGACAAGACTTCAAACTAAAGCCATTAAATCATTGGTTTTCCCATATTGTTTGTACTCTATTTTTACTTATTTCCGTGTTCACAGTTATGACTTATAATCTTCATTCTCTCTAAAAAATCTTGATGTAGGTCGATTATTTTGATTGGATCTTATGAGACGTGAACCTTGGTCAGTCGCTTGGCATTTCTCTATGGGAAGTGTCCCATGTTGATGTTCCACATCAAGAAAACCCGTATGTATTGATATTTTTGTAGATGGAAGAACACATGAGATATGTATTAATAGTTTTAAAATGTTAATGTAGGGTTGATTGCGGTGTGTTCATGATTAAATTTATGGAGTACTGGGATGGATCTTTTCTGACCCTACACTTTGCACATGCTAGTATTATATGTTTTAAATCCTTATTGTTATTCATACTAGAAGCTAGTAATCTATACTGAAGATATATGTTTTCCTTTAATGTTACAGTCTAATATTTCGCTCTTCTATGAGAAGTTGATAGCCGAGTTGGTGTTGCAGTCCTCTAACATAAAGCGGAACGTAATATTAGAGAAGGCTTCTAAGTCTTAAAGTATGCATTGGTTTGCTTGGGGAGTCATGTGATGATGATGAGGTTCTGCTGATGCTACTCTTAGGATGTGTCCAGATGCTGCCATGCTTCTCGATGCTATTGTTCTCCATGTTCATTTCCCCACTTATGTTCCATTGTTTGGGGATTCATCTTTGAGTTATTACTTTTAAGCTTGTCTTGAGTTAATTAGGATTACTGCTACCGTGTTATGGTGCTGATTGATGTTGGTGATATAGGGTTTGATGTGATATAATATTCACTGATTTATTTTATGTTGCTCTTAATTTGCCTTGCAGATCTTGATAGTGAATGCAAAGGGAATGATTCAGATGAATGGGAAAGGGAATTCTTCCCATTGACCCCCAAAAGAAAGAATGAGGTGAGAGTGATCTCACAAGATTGTTGTATGCTCATTGTTGTTTCTTGGGGAGGCATGTGATTCCGATGAGGTTTTGGTGATGCTGCTCTTAGGATTTGGCCAAATGCTGCGATGCGTGTGGATGCTATTTTTCTCCATGCTCATCTCTTCCCACTCGCTTGATACACTGTCTGATGAGTTATCTGGGTGTTCTGCTAAATTTGCTGGGACTCATCTGTTTGCTTTGTGTGACGGATATTCTTTTGGTTTGCATGCTGCTACTTAGCCTGGCATTGATTTAGCTAGTACGATACTTGTACTCATTGTAAATACTCTTTGTTCCTCATTAATAAAACCGTTTAACTTTCCAAAAAAGAGAAGATTAGGTGATTTCTGTCTTTGTACTTGTGGTGTCCTTTTGTACTTGCAATGTTTGGAAGCCTTCTACTTTTTTGCCATTGTATTGTAATATATCAAAAAAAGATCAGTACAATTCTTGTACAGAAACCAACCCAAAAAATCTATTGGTTGGGTTTGATCTTAGAAAAAAGATTTGTCATGTAGCTTGGACTTAAATCTACATACCTGCAAGTGAGGGTGGCTTCGGCATTACTGATATCAAGGAATTGAATCACAATGCCATTCTTAAGCTGAGCTGTCACATTATCAGCACACAAGATTACTTATGGTACTCTCACTTGTCTTGAGTTAATTAGGATCAGTTCTACTATGTTATGGTGCTGATTGATGAATGTGCAACGGGATCCCTACTAGGTGGTGCGTCCCTATCCACTGAGTGGTGCACCTTTGTACCCCAAGCTTTCAAGGCCAGGTCCACTTGGTGGTGCATCCTTTCCCACTGGGTGGTGCATCCTTGCCTACTGGATGGTGCATCCCTTCCCACTGGGTGGTGCATCCCTGCTCACTGGGTGGTGCATCCTTCCACCACAAAGTGTGGAATGGGATGCCCACTGGATGGTGCATCCCTATCCACTAGGTGGTGCATCCCTATCCACTTAGTGGTGCATCCTTGCACAACCAAGTGTGCAAGGGATGCCAAATAGGTTGTGCACCCTAGCACCACCAAGTGTGAAAGGGCAGGCCCACTGGGTGGTGCATCGTTTCCTAATTAGTGGTGCATCCTTGCAATAACAAGTGAGCAAGGGATGCCCACTTGGTGCACCCTTGAACAACCATGTGTGCTTAAATGATGTTTATTAAAAAAAAGTGTGCTTAAATGACTTGTAAATTTGATAAAATGACTTGTATGAAATTTGAAAGAAAAAAATACCCAAAATAAAATGTATAAACTAGCATAATACCCAAAATATCCCCAATTTAAACCAAACTCTCTTTCCTTTGTGTCTTTCTTTCTCCCTCTTCTCCTTCCCCTTTGTTTCCCTCTTCTCTTTCTTTCCCAAACAAGCATTTAAAATTCTCTCTCTCTCTCTCTCTCTCTCTCTCTCTCTCTCTCTCTCTTACGCTCTCGCTCACTATCTCTGTATCTCTCGTGTTGAGTATAAAAGGAATATTTTGTTTTTTAAGGTGAGTTCTTTTCTATCTATTCACTGTTCATGTTTGTGTTCGTTACTGAAATAAGCTATGGAGATTGCAATTCCACGAATTCACTTTTTTAACTTCCTTTTTATTTTGTTACTAAAATGATTTGTGACTTTTATTTTCAGAAGGAATATCAGTATATAACTGAGGGCAGTTTGAAGGTTTAGTTACTTATTCTGTAATAAAAACAAAGGCTTGTGAAATAAATTTTGAAAATTTACTGGGAAGGTTGCTGCTTGTCTTTCAAAGTAACACAATTGTATGAATCGTTGTTTTATCATTGCCAACAAAGTATAAATTAAATTTATATATTTACCTGAAAAAATAAAAAAAAATTGAAAGTTGTATGATTGATAGAAGGTCATGGATACGCACAGGAGGATTGTGAACTTATTGATCTAAAATCAAATGGGGTTTTGATTTTAGTTCCGTTTGTTACTTCATTTTATTTTGTATGGTTTTTAGATATACATATTTTTACTTGGAAATAAGGATTTTGGAAACAATTTAAAATAGTCAAAACCCGCAAAAGTTCATATATGTATTAGCTTACAACCACCAAATTTGAATAAAACTCCTGAAACCTAAAAACCCAATAACCCGTTTCTTCCCAGTATTGTTTATTACAAGGTTTATATGACCAAACTGTAATAACCTGAACTTTTATAGGGATTAATTAGTAATTAATTTGAAATATAGGGGTAATTTAAAATTTTAGTAAAGTTAGTTACACCTTTGACTTCGACTGTTTGTGATTGGTGGGTTGCATAATAAGAAACTAAAGTGCTTCACACACACTCATAACTCTTTAAGTTATAATGTGTAAATAAGTTATGTTAGGGACATTGTAATCATAATTTAAAATCTAATACATACATTAACCTAAAGTAATTAATAAATTAAAACTATAGGTTATGAACAAAAGACATTTCAGCTTAAATAGAAATCTGATTTAATAGATTAAACAAAAACTAAACAAACAGGACCTAGCTTAACAATTAATTAGTTGGACTTAAGTAAAGCCCAATAAGATTAAGCCCACCTAGAATTAAGCCCAATTAGGTTAATTAAATTAGTAATTTTCGTGCTAATTAATGTATAATAAATTAAGGTCAAGTTATAATACAACTAGGACATTAGACTAAGGTTTAAACAACCATTAACATTCCTAATATAATTAGAAGACCTAAAATCAATGGTTAGGATTAACTAATCTAATCTAATGGCTATAAACTAAAGTTAATCCTAAACTAACTATAACTCTCGACTAACTAAGAGACAAGATTAAAAACTATATGAACATGGTCTTGGTCGTCCAAGCATAATCATAAATCTGAGAAGATAGCTGGAGCTGGAAAGGTGGTGGAAGAACAATTCAGACTTGAACTGAGTTGAAGAAGAGGAAGATCCAAAGAGACAAGTAAGGTAAGTAATTTCGATTACTTTATATTTTTGATTTGGATTAGGTGATATACCATATTCTCTGAATATGAAATAGCACATCGAATTCAAACTCAAATCATGAACTGTTTTTCATAAAACATAAGTTTTCTAAGCTTAATCAATCCAAGCAAGGTAAAGTGGTTGATTGATTATTATTTTGATTTGGTTTTGTTCGGAATTGATTTTAAGCATTAGTCACTGTTGAAGAAAATTTCTAAAAACAACTTGTAATATGAAAATCATATGAAATTACCTTTTCTGGGCCAACCGGCAGATTGTCGGTTTGTTGACTAGCCTACCGGTTCACCCAGATTGGATCCAGTAGACCTACCGGTGTGCCGGTTGTCTGTTGGAACCCTGCCGGTGGTCATAAGTGTCTGAGATTTTGAAAACAAGCCCCTGCCTAGCCTGCTGGATGGCCAGCCTGTGTGCCGGCCGGCCTACCGGTGGCTACCTCTGTTAGTTGTGGAAAACTAGCTTCTGTCTAGGCTGCCGGATGGCCAGGTGATGTGCCGGCGAGCCTGCCGACCAGCCTTAGACCCTGCACCAGCCTAATTTGGCCCCTGTCTAGGTTGCCAGATGGCCAACCGGTGTGCCAGTCAGCTTACCGATCAGCCCAGAGACCTTGACTTAATTTTGTTCGGACCTGCCTAGGCAATCAACACACTAGCCGGCGTGCCGTCCAGCCTGCCGGTCAGTCCAAGTTGGGTTATTTGAATTGAATGTTGTGCTATATTTCTTTTTGAGTTAATATATTGATTGAATGATGATTATGATATTTTCATGACTTGAATTGATAAGTAGTTGAACTGATTTACTATTTATTGTGTTTACATCATACACCATGATTAACTTGAGTTTCTTTGATTTTCATGATGACTTATACCGTGATATAAATATCATATTTTCATACTTAGCCTTATTACACAATTGTACACTTTATTGCATGATTAGTTAGTGTGCACGACACCACTACAC
>JAUPMG010138942.1:0-11306 GCA_031762675.1 Pachysandra terminalis
TTATTTCGGCCGAAATATCTGAAATTTCGGTTGAAAAAGTGATTATTTCAAGTGAAATAAAATTGCAAAAGTGAAAAATATTTCGCCGAAATATCTCCGAAATTTCGGCAATTTCGGTCACTTTTTCGCCGAAATAATTCTGGTTGAAATAAATGAATTTCGTATTTCGGATGCCCTATTCGAAACCGAAATTTCGCAAAATTTCGACGAAATTTAAAACTATGATATATGCTTACATTATTATCTATGAATGGAAATTTTTAAATATATTTAAATTAAAATTCATAAAATAATTCTTAAATAATATTTTTTTGAAATGTTTGTTTTTTTGTAGATTTTTTGCAATGAACATTCTCAACAGAAAAAGAAAAATCGAGATCTAGATCGTAGCTTTCTAGAGAACCCTACGAGCTTACTTTCAAATGATTGATATTCACTTTTAAGGGAGTAGATCTATTACGAACTCAAACTCACCATATACAAACGGAATTCAGTTTAATGTAATAATCCAAATCTGAATCTCTGAGATCTCTTAGATCAAAATTTATGTGATACATTTACTTAGTCTCCATTGTCTCTTCCACACGCATCAGATCTAAGAGGAGACACCTGAACACATCAGAACTTGTATATGCATCCAACCATTGTGGTTGCTACACACTACAGATGAAGGAAAAGTAGCCTCTCAAAATAATAAAACCCTAGAGAAGATAAGAGAAAAAAAAGAGAGAAAGAAATAGACAAAGCCAGGACGATGGGCGTAGGGCTGATCGTGCTCTGATACCATGTAACAGAATACAGAAACAACGCCTGTAGATCTGAGAACATGGTAGAATAAAAAGAAAAGAGAAGAACGGGAGAGATGAAAAAAATAGAAGAATAGGGTTTCCACTCCGGCAGTTTTCCTCCCTTATTATAATATTATGAAAAGACTGAAATACCCTTAATATATTACAATTATTTCAACAAATTATATATGCAATTATTATCTCAGTTAGACCTTGTTGGGAATTTCAAACTGTTTGTCGAGTCATTAAGCTTGTTAGTGGCTTGAATTTTGTATGACTTTCAGCTAATCTTGTGCTCAGCAATTGGGGCCTTTGATCAGTTATTTTACTGAAGGTCCTGACCTTGGGATCCTTCATCTTGAATCTGTTATTAACTTTATTCAACATACTTACCAAAAAAAAAAAAACTTTATTCAACATGGGAAAGGAAACTTAGGAAACAGTCAAAAGTATAAGTGAATATGCATCTGTTACTATGGTTGCCATATTGTTAATTTGGAATTTCAAACTGTGTTATGTCATTTAGCAAGTTAGTGGACTGGAGGTTTTAAGTTGGATTCTCCGGGCTTATCTGATGTATGGTCCTTGTGGGTAGGGTCACTTATCCGGGGTTTACCTTGTCCCCACTAAGTGGGGTCGGGGTTCCACGTCACCAAAAAAAAAAATGTTCCCTTGGTGCTCCAAGGCTCTCCCTAGTTTTGTGACTCTCTCCTAGTTGTGCAACTGCACCTGTAATATCCATTTGTTACCTGACAATCTGCCTTGCAATAGTAATACATGCTGATTTTGAATTCTAGGATGCACAGATTGTTACCTAACAATCTACCTTGTAGGGAGCGGATCCTTTGTTAGAAAACCTCCTGATAACCTCTTGTTAACAGCAACTCTCTTCGACAGGTGTCATGTAGTCCCCCACAGGAGAGATGACGGATCTCCTCTCCGTTTTGGAGTTGACAGAGGTTAAAAGAAAATTTTTAGTTGTTCTTTTACAGCTGGCCCTCGTCTCTCTCTCATTTCCAGCCAAAGCTTTCCAAAGCTTCCCTTTCGTTTCCCAGATTCAAAATTTAATTGTCCTGCCAAATATTCTTCGTTTCCAAGAGCTGAGACGAGAGAGAGAGAGAGAGAGAGGGGCTCGCCGGCTTGTTTCCAAGATCAGAGAGGAGCTCGCCGGAGAGTAGAGTTTTCTAGTTTTGCCAAGTTTCTTTCCGGTTCTGAACGATTATCCTGCTCTCTCTAAGCTGCTGCTTATTCTTCGTTTCCAAGAGCAGTGACGGGAGAGAGGGGCTCGCTGGATCGTTTCCAAGAGCAGAGAGAGAGAGAGAGAGAGAGAGAGAGAGAGGTGCTTGCCGGAGAGTGGGATTTTCTTGTTTCGCCGAGCTTCTTCCCAGTTCTGAACGACTATCATGCTCTCTCTAAGCTGTTGCTTATTCTTCGTTTCCAAGAGCAGTGACGACAGAGAGGGGCTCGCCGGATCGTTTCCAAAAGCAGAGAGAGAGAGAGAGGAGCTCGCCGGAGAGTGGGTTTTCTTGTTTCGCCGAGCTTCTTCTCGGTTCTGAACGACTACCCTGCTATCTTTAAGCTGCTGCTTATCTTCACTATCAGGTTTTGACTTTTTTTTTTCCTTTTTAATTTACAAGACCAGTTGGAGCTCCACTATCAGGTTGTTGCTATGGCTGATGTTAATATTGCAGTTGCTGCTTTCTTGTGGTTATTCTAGTTTTGGGCATGGAGATACAAATGCTTTTTGATAAATTGTTTGGATTATGCTGCTACTGCTTTGCTATGTATAGTGGTTTGATGATGAAGTTTGGGTAGGTGTGTTCTTATTTGGTTTTGCTCCTTTGTCTCTGGCTTTCTCTACTATTGCTGAGCTGAAATGAGAGTTGGATTGGTCAGATTTGAGTGTTATTCTTATATGCTTGCTGATTTTATGGTTATATTCTACTAGTACTGTCGGATTTCTGAATATGTGAATCTGTTGCCAATTGTGGTTTCAAGGTCAGCAATTTTCAAGTGTGACATGAAGGTGCTGCTGATATTCAAGGTGCTGCTATGTGCTTCTATACAAGATGATGTTGAACAAGGTGATGCAGTGAGGCTACAGAAAGAATTGCAGAGTTCTACTGTGCATGTGTTGGCTTGGTGTTACTGTGCAAGGTGATGTGGTTCTGTGGTGCTCTCTGAGACATGAAGGTGCTGCTGTAGTTCCTTTGTGTGCTGTGCAAGGTGTTGATGAGCAAGGTGATGCTATGTACAAGTCTTGTCTCAGCCTCTTTGCTGTTTTTTTTTCACTGTTAATTGGTTTGCTGTTTTTTGTTTACTAGGCAATTTGACAACATTGAGTAGGATGTTAAATTAAGATCTTTGTACAAGTCTTTTCACAGTCAAGTGCATAACCATTTTGTCTGTAGGAAAGCAAGAGAAACAAGGCAATGCAATCTTGGAATGGATCTTCGGCTCGTTAAGCATATGACCATAGCCATACATAACCATCCTTTCATCTCAGTGAAACTCTTCAGGGACTACCATAAGAGGTCCAAAAGAAAGGCTTTCCAATGTTAGCTTGAACAAGCTTTAAATGCAAGACCTTAGAACTGGGTTAAGGGATTGCTACTCTTAAAACTACAAATATAATTTGATATCCAGTTAGTGCAAATACCAATCCCTGCAAAACAGCAGGGATGGATGCAACTATTCTCAAGTTGAAGAAAACGAGACTCTGATCTCCATCAAGCATTAAGGCTAATTGTACTATGTTAGCTAGATGCAGATAGATCTTTAAACATATCAGATTCAAGTTAATTGACTGGAATCAAGTTCATGCAAAATTGTTTTCTAGCAAAAGCTTGGAATTGGTACAAGCCTACTTAAATTACCAACTTCATAGAACATCCTCGAATCGAATAGTCTCATGCAAGCTGAGTGATTCCTCTTGGAGATTTCTGCATATATATAGAAAATCCTCACAGCATGATTAAAGATCCTTCTTAAAGCCTTTCATAGATGGTGCCCCTTTCCTTATCTGCTTTCTTTTACTATTCTCCAACTGACTTGTGTGAAGAAAAGAAATCATGAGTTCCTTTTACACTGTTAGATTGGAAAAGAAAATCATGGTAAATTAATAGAAGAGTAAAATATTTACAGGAGCTAGAAAATTTACACAGATTACAGGATCAAGCTTCCAATTTTAGACACCCACTTCTCATAAACTTGGGGCAAACCGATTCACAGACCTGAATTTATTGTTCACTACTTCGCATGAAAGAGTCATAATTCTGTGTTTTACCAGAGACTAAAGGGTAGAACCATAAAATTTGAGGTTTGGATGGATTAGAGCAGAATTCATCTCTGATCTCTTTAAGATAACAACCAGTCATAATACAAAAAAAATGGAAAAAAAACACTATGAAATAATATGATGTATAACCAGTCTTATAGAAGAACAAAACAAGAATGTATATGATGTTTTGCATATGATGTACAAGCCTTTGGTGCAAATAAGATTCCATGAATGGACCCATAAGGTTGAGGATAGTACCTGTCCATACTTATTCCATCCCCAGCAAAACACTTTCCCCTCCTCTTCACAAACCACAATTATATTAAAGGTAAGTCCGGTTAGGACAAAAAGCCAAATAGAATTTTGATCTAAAAGACATTAATTGAGATTCCGGCGAGCCCCTCTCTCTCCTCACTGCTCTTGGAACCGAAGAATAAGCAACAACTTAGAGAGAGCAGGATAGTCGTTCAGAACCGGAAAGAAGCTTGGCAAAACAAGAAAACCCCACTCTCCGGTGAGCTCCAGTCTCTGCTCTTGGAGACGATCCGGCGAGTCCCCTCTCTCTCTCGTCTCAGCTCTTGGAAACGAAGAATATTTTGGCAGGACAATTAAATTTTGAATATGGAAAATGAAAGGGAAGCTTTGGCGGGAAATGGGAGAGAGACGAGGGCCAGCTGTAAAAGAACAATTAAAAATTTTCTTTTAACCTCCGTCAACTCCAAAACGGAGAGGAGGATCCGTCATCTCTCATGTGGGGACCACAAGACACTTGTCGAAGAGAGCTGCCATTAACAGAAGGTCATTAGGAGGTTTTCTAACAGAGGATTTGGCTCCGATTTGGGTTGCTTTCCATATTTTGATGGTAGTGTAGGTTGCTTTCCAAAGCTTTTTGCCTCCATTCATCTAGATTGTCTAACTCTTGAGCGCGTAGGATGGCAAAATCTCTGAAACCAAAATCCACATTACTAGCATGTAAGATTCTTGCGAAAGCAACTTGTAGTTTCACTAGGAGAAGGGCTTCTACTCCAAACACCAAAGAAAATGGAGTAGCATTCGTGGCTCGGTGTTTACTCACTCTGTATGCCCACAAGGCTTGAGGTAGAGACTCATTCCATCTTGTGGGTTGGTCATACACCATTTTACTCAAGATCCTGATCAGAGTGTTGTTGGTGGCCTCGGCTTGACCATTCCCTTGAGGGAAGTAAGGGGTAGCCTTGTTGTGGATGATATGGTAATGCACAGTAATTTCCCTGACTGGTCTGTTGATGAAGGAAATCCCATTGTTCGTGATGATCCTCTGGGGTGGACCAAAACGGAGGACAACATTGTCCTTGATGAATTGGGCTACTGAGGCACCGTTGGCTCTTCTCAAAGACATAGCTTCTACCCACTTGGTGAAGTACTCCGTGGCCACCAAGATCCAAGAATGCCCACGCCGACTCCTAGGATTGATGGGTCCAATCAAATCCAGACCCCATGTATGAAAGGGCCATGGAGTGATGATTGATTACATCTCATTAGAAGGTTTACGGGGGATGCCATCCTGAATCTGGTATTGCATGCATTTCTTCACTAAGTCTGCTGCATCTGCTTCCATGGTAGGCCAGTAGTAACTTATATCTTGGAGTTGCTTGTATAGTTTCTTCTGTCCTTGATGTGGCCCAGATGAGTCGTCGTTGACCTCTCGAAGGACAGTGAAGATCTCCTGGGTACCCAAGCAACGCAGATGGGTTTCATTGAAGCTCCTCTGGAACATCTCTCTTTCCTCAATGTAGAACCGAGAGACCTTCCGTTTAAGCTGAAGAGCCTCAAATCTGTCCGACGACAAGATTCCATCTCGCAGGAATTTGATGTAGCGCTCCCTCCAATCCGTAAACTCATGGACGAGAAAGGCTTCAGCAGAATCAGGTGGAGCCTGGAATTTAGAATAGGAAAGCTGCAACCTGGCAGCTTCAAATGCCATAGAAGGCCAATACACTCCTGATCTCTGCAGTCTTCTATAGAGAGCGATGGAATCTGGCAGTCCACATGTATCATCATGCATGGTCTGCGTCTTCTCTTTAGCTTCCTCCGACCCAATACATCTGAAGAGAGTGCTACTAACTCCTTTGTAATAGAGAACATTTCCTTGTCTGCTGAAGTTCACTAGGATTTTTAAAGGAGTCGTGGAAGTCTGGTGGGGAAGATTTTCTAGATCACAGACGATCTGATATCTCCAGTCTCCCTTCGGAATGGGTTCCTCATCTTCTTGGAGGAGCTGAGTAGAGGGAGTAGTTCTTCGGATGACCTCCAGAGTAGTTGCCTCAAATTCGAGCCGTATTCTGCTTCCCAAGTTGGCCAAGGCATCCGCATATTTGTTCTTGCTCCTCATGGTGTGAGTCAGAGAATAGCTGGAGAATCTTCGGAGGAGGGCTTGTATGGCCGTCCTATAGGGAACGAGATCCGATTCCTTGACTGCGAACTCTTCGTTGATCTGGGAGATAACTAAGGAAGAGTCCCCAGAGATGTGAATGCTCTGGACATTCAACTGTCGTGCTAGAGAGAGACCAATCAACAAAGCTTCATACTCTGCTTTGTTATTTGTACAGGGGAAGTCTAGCTTGAATGAGAAGGAGAACTTCTCTCCACTAGGTGCGACCAACTCAATTCCTGCTCCACCACCTTGTGAATTGGAGGCCCCATCGAACTTCATCTGCCATTCCTCTTCAGAAACCACAGATACCTCGCTCATGACCTCATCTTCTTCTTCGTGGGTGGAAAAGGTAGCTAGCAGATCAGCAACTGCTTGTTCCTTGACGGCTTTCAGTGTCTCACATATTATCTCAAATTATGCTAGCTGAGTAGCTATTTGATGTGCCTTCCATACAGAATTGGCTGAGAGAGAAGATACTTAACAGGGTCACTCTTGGTCACTAGGTGAATAGTATGGGCATGTAAGTAGTACTTCAGCTTGTTCACCATGTGGACCAAGGCAAGACAGGATTTGTCTATCTTGAAATATCTGATCTCAGCCCCTTGTAGAAGTCGGCTGATGTAGTAGACATGTCTCTCAAAGCTTTGCTCGTCTTCCTGAGCAAGTAGACCTCCTATAGCTCGCTCTGTGAAGGTGATGTACAACCAAAGAGGCTTCCCTTGAATTGGAGCCATCATGGGGTGTGGATGGGCAAGCACTCGTTTGACAGCCTTGAATGCTTGCTACTGTTCCTCCTTCCAGTCAAAAGCAGCCTTTTTCTTCAGAAGTGGCATAAGGGGAACCAAGTGGCGGACAATCCGGGTATGAACCTCCGGATATAGGAGACCCGCCCGAGGAAGGACTTCAACTCCTTTTGAGTTGTGGGAGGAGTCAAGTCAATGACCGCTCTGGCCTTTGTGGGATCCAAGTCTATCCCGTGCCTGTGGACTATAAACCCCAAGAATATCCCGGATGAAACCCCGAAGGCACAAATCGAGGGATTCATCTTGAGTTTATACATCTGGAACCTCTGAAATACTCTCTCCAAGATGGTGAGATAATCTTCTTTCTTGATTGACTTGATAACTAGATCATCAACGTAATCTTCTACTTCCCCATGCATCATGTCATGGAAGATAGCAGTCATAGCCCTTTGGTAAGTTGCTCCAGCATTCTTGAGGCCAAAGGGCATGACTGTGTAATTGAAGTTACCTAAGGGAGTTCTGAAAGCAGTCTTTTCGGCATCTCTCAGGTCCAAGAGAATCTGGTTGTACCCCGAGAATCCATCCATGAAGGAGAACATCTCATTCCCTGCTGCGACATCAATCAGGATATCCATCTTAGGCAAAGGGAAATCTTCCTTTGGACAGACTTTATTGAGATCTCGGAAATCTACACAACATCTAATCTGTTAATTCTTCTTTCTTACAAGGACTATGTTGGATAGGTTTGATGAAGCCTGCCTGTAGGAGCTTCTCAACTTCAGCCTTGATCTACAGCTCGATGTCCGGCCTGAAGGTCCTTGATGCTTGTTTGACAGGGTGCATTTCAGGGGAGATGTGGAGCCTGCGGGTTACCAGTGCTGGATCAAGGCCTGGCATGTCTTTGTAGCTCCATGAGAAGATGTCTTGGTACTGAGAGAGGAGTGCTATGAAGGCCTCCTTCTTGTCTAGGAGGAAGAGATCTGTACTGGTTTGTTGGCGGTTGGATCCTCTCCTAGATCAACCGTAGTCAACTCTTCTCGAACAGCTTGGACACCGTCTTGTAAGTGTTCGGCTAGTTTAACTTTGGATTCAAGAGCTTCAGGCATTTCTTCATCAGGGGCACACTACAAGATATCAGCGGATGGAGCCCCCTGTGATTGTTATAAATGGTAGACATGTCTCCCATCTAGAAGGACTACCCTTATACATTGAGCCTTCGAAGGTTGCGGATCTTGGTCTTGAAGAAGAAGATGGTGTTGATGAGGATGGAGCTGAGGGAGGTGGCTTTGAACGAGTGAGCTCCAAGGTAGTCCATAAGGGCAGAAGAGTCCCTTGAGGCTTGGTCACGGGACATTCGCCTTCCAGAGCAAACCCATCATAGTGGTTTGCTTCAGCAAAGTGGGTTTCTGATTCATCAAACGGGAAAGGCTCTGCCACCACCCGAACAAGCTTCCCATTCCAGATCCCCTTTAAACATTGATGGTAGGTAGAAGGGACCGTCTTAGCTAGATGTATCCATGGCCTGCCTAAGAGTACGTGGAATGCTGCCCTATCATCAATGACATGGAAGGTAATGGGGAATCTGAAGGGACCTATACGGAGGTTGAGAGAGATGTAGCCCATTGTTTGCTGCCACTGGGTATCAAAACCTAGAATCCGGATTTTGCTGGGGATGATGCATTTGTTGGACACACCAATAGCATCTAGAATCTTCAAAGGGATAAGGATGACTGCAGAGCCACCATCCACCAGGGCTCTTTGAACCTCCACGCCCTGTAGTGTAGCATTCACATATAGGGGTTTTTTGTGTTCCTCCGAAGGTGTCATTATGTCTTCCTCCGAGAAAGTAATGATATGTCTGCCAAGCCGCAGAGATTGCTGGGTGAAAGCTTCTTGGCAGTTGAAGCTCCATCCGCATCTCGAAGGTGAACTGCATGTCCTCAAAGACAATCTCAAACTTGGTAGCCCCTCGAGTGGCCACGCTAGACTGAGGATCCGAGCTCTTCTTGTTGGTGAAGATGGACATCATGCGCACAACCTCCCTTCCCTTTCCTATGTGTTGAGGAAGAGGGTCAGTGTGTACCTTGGCATCTGGTAGCTCAATATCTCCAGCAGCGAGTCTGGCATGATAGAGCTTCCGTAAGGCCCAACAATCAAAGGTGGCATGACTGGCATGGCGGTGGAACTTGCAGTACCGTGGGAGACCTTTGTCAGCCTCTGAAGGCTCCCTCTCAATGGGAGGCAGAAGGACACGATCATCCTTGATCCATTCTTGAAGCAAGGCGTCCAACTGAGCAGGTGAACATGTCACCTCCGGAGGAGGCGGTCGTCTATCCCGGTTGTTGTTATTATTATTGCTGCTAGACCTGCCTCTCCTTTTAAGAACAAGCTCATCCTCCTTATCCGTGGTGACAGTCATGGCACGTTTCCTCTCTATTCTTTTATCAGGGACAGGGATAGAGGCATTCGTCCTCTTGGCATGCTCATAGAGCTTAGTGAAGTTCCCGATCTCGTGATTCTCTATGTAAATACGGTAGGATGGGAGCATACCATTGATGCAGATTCGGACAAACTTTTCCTCCGAAGCCGCCTCTGTGCATATGATGACCAGGTCCCTGAACCGTTTGACGTATTGGACCAGGTCTTCCTCCTGCTTCTGCTTCTCCCGACTGAGGTCTATGATAGTGAGCTTCTCCTCAGTGGTAAAGAATTTGTGGTGAAATAAAGATACCATATCCTCCCACGCATGCACATAGACAGGCTCTAACCTGCTATATCAGGTGTAGGTTCTCTCGGAGAGTGACTTGGAGAACTCCCTCAGACAGAGTTCCTTGTCGTCTGCGTAGGCTCCCAACGCTTCAATGAAGCGACTAATGTGCTCTCTGACATTCTCAGTCTGCCCCGAGAACTGAGGGAAGACAGAAGCCTCATAGTCCTTGGGGTAGGGCAAGTGAAGGAGAGTTTCCGGATACGGAGGACGAAAATCACTACTTATCCAGTCCGTATCCCGGGACTGCGATTTCTGTAAGAGGGCCTAGACATCTGCTATGGTGACAAAGCTTGGTTTGGGTGCAGATGAAGGCATGGGGATGTATGAAGAAGGAGTTATAAGAGGAGAGCTTGCTGGGGGGTTGGGAACAAGCTTGTTAGGAAATGCATCCAGCTGAGCCTGCAGAGCAGCAATAGTTTCCCTAAGAGATGTAGCCGTCTCTTCAGGGTTATGAGGAGGAGGAACAGGATCCTGAAGAGGATTCTGCTCCGAGACATTGTGTACAGCAAGAATAGTGTTGGAAGCAGATGGATCCATGAAGGACAAAATAGGATGAAAACAGCAGTATGCAAACAAAAACAAGTTGGAGAATGCAAGGAAACGACAACAGACTTGCCAATGAAGTCGCCAAAAATGGTGATGATGGATTTGTAAAAGGATAAATGTATTAGAAGGAACCAATTACAATCATCAATCAGAGAAAAGGTAGGAAGTTTGTTTCAAGACAACCTAAACCGCCGCGCAGCCGTTCAGTTGAGAACGTTCCTTGCCAACTTTAAGCTGTGGACAAGACAAAGAGAAAGGGGTAGAAAGAAAGGAGGGATTGCAATAACTGAGGAAGGGGAATGAATGCAGTTACAGAGTAGTAAAACCTCACAGGTTTGAAGATTCATCTCTTTCTCTTTCAGTGTCTTTACTCACTGTTTTTCTAGGGTTACGAGTTTCTGGTTTTTAATACATACTTTCGATCCTCTTCAATGGAGGATGGGTATTGGTATTTGTAGAGGGTTTTCACTCTCAGTAGGATAAGTGTCACTCGGCCAAGCGTTAAGAGGGGGACCCTCGGGTGCTAAGGAAATCCTGAGTGACACGTGGTCGTAGAAATATCTTGACGGATGTGTGTCTTCCAACACGGCTAAGTTACTTCCAGAGGAAAGAGACCAAATCATTTCAAACCTTACAAACTGCTCTACAAAAGGTTGCTTTGGAACTTGAGCAACAGAGTTCTGAAGACGCGTGTCACTTTCACACAAGTTCCAATGAGCAACGTCACCATCCTGCCGTCATTCCTAGATAAGACAAAACCCCCTTT
>JAUPMG010138952.1:0-11306 GCA_031762675.1 Pachysandra terminalis
GGTACCCACGTGGCAGCAATCCAACGGTGCTGTATGGATTGCTGTAACCCTTAAGCTGTAGAGGATGCGAGCCCCTTGGGGTCAGGTCAACTATCCACAATCCAATCGTCAACCACCACTAAGCCTTAAGTGGCCATGTCAGGTTTAATGGATCTTGATTATGTGACCCCACTAATATCCTTTCAATTTTTATTTATTATTATTATTAATTTTTAAGTTCCATAGCGCATAATTAGGGGTATAAATGAGTTGAGCCGAGCTTTGCCCAGCTCGGCTCAAGCTCACAAAAGCTCGGCTCACAAAAATTTCGACTTATAAAAAACTCGACTCGTAAAAGAGCTTAAACTAATATAAATACATTAATATTATAATTTATAATTATTATTATATATAATATAATATGTTAACATGTGTGTTTAATATTAATGCATAATATAAGATATAAGAATATCTCACGAGAATAATTATAAAGCTCAAGCTTGACTCATACGAACCGAGCACGAACCTAGCGCGGCTCGTTAACAGCCCTACACATAATCAACCGGTCAAGTCATCCTAGTGCGATTTGGTCCCACAACCTCCCCTTTGGGGACTCAAGGGGTATGTGGTACATCCCCATTTATTCTTATACTTCTCCTTCTATATAAGAATATTACTACATTTATAAAGCTTCACTGATGACTGAACCTAACTTTTTCATAAACATAAAATAATAATTGGGTTTAACTTTTAGGTCCCTGTAGGCTTGAAAAGTCCTTCGATTAAAATTTAATTTGCTTCATTTTTATAGCATCTTCACTCATCTTGAAAGTCTTAATTTGGAAATAAACTTTCTATTGTACCTTTAAGAGCTCATTCAGTCATTCATTCATCATCTTCGAACCCTAAATTTTAATTTAAACTGAATCGACTCGTTGAATTGTGAAGTTTATAGACAAATCAGATCACATATCTCGATGCACATAAATCTAAATTGCAACGGAAGATCTTTATCAAATCGAAAAATATTTTACGTCAGAATATGTAATTACTAGAACCACATAAAATGTTCTCACACTCAAACGACTAGAACTCTGTATGAGAATCTAAATAACAAGAATAAATCTCAAAAGGAAAGAATAGAAGATGAGAAAGGAGAGATTCTCTAAGGTTGAAAATCACAAAAAAGTGTATATCTTTATTGGGGTGAGGATGAGTCTCCTCAAATAAGAGACTCAACTTAACTCTATCTTAGACTCTATCTAAATCTCATTAGGAGATTGAGTTCAAGTCACACTTGGTCTATAACAAGCATGGAGGTCCCATTTTTAAGTGGAGAAATGGGACGTCCTAAACGGGTTGGGCTAACCAGTCGACCCAACACATAAATCCAACAAATCGCTTAATCGAAAATAAATCACCATGAATCCCAATAGAGAATTAATTTTCTTAATCTTAGATTAGTTCACATAATTATATATATACCAAATCAGTAATACAGTTCAAGCACCCATGAAAAGGGAAGGAGAAGGTGGGGAGCAAAGTAAGATGTGTTGGCACTAAACCTATCATGGGATAACTTTTCTTTTCCTTTGACAAGGAAAGATCACAAAAAAAAAAAAAAAAAAAAAAAAAAATACTATATTGTATGTTAAACCCTAAAGAAATTAAGCTTTCTAAAGCTTTTGATAAGGGTATGAAGAGAAACAGTATTTAGCTTTATTCTGGTATGCTTTCTAACACTGGCCTCCACCCTTTAGAACTCCCATCATCATCATCTTTCCTTTCTTTGTTTTGCAGATGAGATATCATCTCATCAACCGAGTCTGAGACTATTCCCTTAGATAACATCTCCATTAGGTCTTGTTTAGTGATGATTAGCTTAATCCTCGACACCTCGGTTTCGTGTCCGGCCTTCGCCGTCGGAATACTCGACTTCTTCGACGTCGTTTCGTCGACTACTCCGATCGATGGCAGCGGGAGAGGAAGAAGGTAGTACATATGACCACTAAGTAACTCGGTATTCGAACGAAGATGTCGGTACACCGGAATCGTGTCGGAGACCGCATGTCCGGCGAAGTTCGACAACACTTGGTGGACTCTCAGAGGTGCTTGGTATTCAAGTACCTTCCCATCCATCTTCATGATCCTGATAACCTCCATGTCTTGATCAAGAGCTACGCAGTTCCCCATGGTCTCTATAATAATGAAGAAAAAAATATCCAAGTAAGGAGACTAATTTTTGAGTGAAGAATGCAAGGACCAAGGTGGCATGTCTTGTATTTAAAAGAGTTTTACTACTGAAGTACCCTCCTAATACATCATAAATTACAAAAAGGACCTTCCCTTCCATGACCCTACCCTATTGAATTTTTGTCTCTTTTGGGTTGGCAATGGCACATTATTACAGTTGACCAAACTAGAACTTCACATTTTCTGCTAATTTAGTGTCAAATCCTAAATCATTCTCTTCAAGACGACACTCCGATCGCTCGGTAGGACCGTTCGAGCTTAATTTGGTTAGGGTTTCCAAGTTGACTTAGCTCTTAACAACATTGACTATATGTGTATGTGTTTTGAAGGAGTAATTAACATCGAAGAACACGTTTAATGGAGTTTTAATAAAAAAAAATTGCATGTTAAACATGTAATCGCGGGTTATTTCGCATAGTAAGAACCGACCGACGATACTATATTATGTTCAATTAGGGTTTTGAATCATGAATTTTCTTTATTTTTATTTATAATTAAGATGGAATTTAGCCTTTGTTTTACATTTATTTTAAGAGAGCAAATGAAGAAGAACATTCAATTGAAAGGTAACTTTGGATTAGGATGGCTCTATGGTAATTTTAGAACTGAACATGGTTATTTTCAAGGAAAGGAAGAAATTATTTTAGGGGGAGAGAGAGAGAGAGATGTTATCATGATATCATCTACCAAAAAAAAAAGAAAGTGATGTATAGTCAACACGCATGCTTGATAGTCGATAAGTATGGTCTATGGATGCTACATTACTTCGCGCACATGCACGCAAGTGATGACTCAACAGCTGTGAATGATCATAGCCATCCAATTTATTAAACCACTTCTTTGGAGGGTGATGATCAGTTGATGTTGTTGATCTTTGACCAAGGTTGTTGACCTTACTCGTTCTGCTTATACACCCCAAACTACAATCTACAAGACAAATGACATTAGATCATTTCATAACAAGAAAAGAAAAAAAAGAAATGGGTTTGCTTAATCAATGGATTAGAAAGTGAAAGTCTTTTTTAATTAAATGAATATCAAGATATTTTATTTTTTAAATTAAAAATACCAATTTTAACTAATTGACGTGGCGAGTACCGATTGCTCGAATGCATGGATTCTCATACAACTCAACTGAATATTTTGCTTAAAAAAACTATTAAAAAAATATTAAATCTAATCTTTCTATAATATTTTTGAAGTTCTTCTAGAATGGAGAATTAGGGTTATTCATCCTTTTAAATTACCTAATTATGTCACTCCTGATGCATTAATATTATCTAGAAGGTCTCTTTTGAAAAATCGAATTATTTAGACCCCTCGATACATCGATCACTTCATCGGGGATTTCCTTGACGAGATTATGCTACAAAAGAAAGATAAACGAGATAAAGAAGAAATCAAACACGTACAAGATATTGATACACACCAGATTCTACTATTCTCAAAGCTCAAAAAAAGTGTTATGTACAAGATATTGATATACACCAGATTCTACTATTCTCAAAGCTCAAAAAAAGTGTTATAAAGAATAGCCGCGAAAGTATGATAAATACTTATAATTAGGGTTAAATATAATAAAAAGTAAAATTACTATTATATCCCTAACCCAAGGAGTTGATGGAAGTACTAACTAAATCTGTTTAAAGATAAAGGAAAGCTTTTCTTTTTTCTTACGGAGAGTCTTTAAGACTAAGAGATGAAAGCTTTACTTGAGGAGTACAAAAAGGGAAAAGCAATAACTTCCAAACCAAACAATATTCCTTTCTCATTCTCTTTTCATTCTCTTCTGTACTTGTGAGATACACCACCTCAAAAGGCCCTTTTACTTTCTTTGAGCAAATTTCTGTGTTCAAGATTGGACGAAAGGGGATCATGGTCGGCTGACGTGGCACACGATATTGCCACCACTTGTCCACTCAAGGTTGGGCGGCACCGTCGCGGAGAATTTGCTGAATTGGCAGACTTTGTGGACTTGAATTTTGATTGGTTACTGACCAATGGGGAGGCTTTTGTTCGAGCCCTTCGCCGTACGAAAATTGCCACATGTAATCTTCGCACTAAAGTCATCTACATCGAGCATGAACTTTCCCTATCTGGAAGGATTATTATCATTAATACAGAAACAGGGAGTTTTATTTGTCTGAAAATAGTAACTGCTTCTGATAAGTTGTGGAGTTGATCAGTCTACTTGGAAAGGAATTATCAGGAGAAGATGTTTTAAGCTTTGTAATTTTATGGCCATACAGAAATCTTTTGAGGACATAACTAAACCTTCCAGCACTTTTTTTTTCCTATGTCAAGAAGTTTTGAAAACAATTCTGGAATACACAGCCAGTAACACCATTTCATAAGGCTAACTTACAGAGAACAAGAACCATGAGATATCATGGACATGCACAAATATTCTTTTTCCCCTAAATCCTTACAGAAACAGGTTGGCCTCCATAGGTAAACATAATAACCCACTTGGAGTTTGAAACCAAACTTAATCAGAAGATAGGGGTAAGTACAGAATTTTCATGATTTTATTTTATTTATTTATTATTTTTATGTGCATCAGTTTGGCAGGCTTAGTACAATTACTTGCATTTTCGGCGTCATATCCGTGAATTCTCTAGCAAACTCAATTATTTAGGTCATTTTAAGGTTAGGATTTTATTATTATTTGGTAGAGTTTGACTAGAAAAGCAGTTAGAATTAGAATTATCTAAGAAATTATTTTAGCTGAATAATATTTCTGGTTTTAAAAATTATTTTGAATGTATTTTAATGGTTTTAGGTCACGTCATGTATTAAATTATGATTCTTTTTATGTAATTAGGATTTATTTGAAAGATGAACCAATCTATCCTGCATTATTTTCTTTTTCCTCACACTTTCATCTTTAAATTGTAATCAATCTCCATTTTCTTCACTAAAAAATCCACCAATACTCCAATCTGAATCAAATTTCTTGGTCCCAAATCAAAGTGGATTCTAAAAAGGGCGTAGAGAGTTTGAAGGAAGAAGACTGAAGTTGTTATCCAAGATGACACAGAAATCAATCTCCATTTCATCAATTCAGAAATCAATAACCATAATAAGAACACTAATTCTTAATTAGTTTTAACTTTTTAAGCACATTGAGTTCAAAAGGAATCTGCTAGCTTCCATACAGAAAAGGGCAAGAAAAAACTGAGCTCAAAATCCAAAAGATAAAAAGTACATAGAAATATCTTAGAAGGAGAAGAAGAATACAAAGCCCAAACATTAAGAGGCCAAGATCTTAATTCATAGCAAAAAGAAAGGTTCCAAAGGCAACAACTAACAATATAACCATTAACAAATACGACCAAGAACTTATTTGGTAAAGTCAGAGTCAGACATTTAGGAAGCTTTCTGCTTCCAATGCAACATCAAACAACAAAACCATAATTCATAGAACAATACCATGTTTGCAGTAGTCAAGCTGTTTAAATAAGCAAAATTTCAAAATTCCATAAACTTAAATCAACTTTAAATTACACTTGTGCTCCCAGGTAGATTTTTCATACACAAAAATAAATTTCATCTACATGTATCTAGGAATCAGAATACAAGCTGTAGAATCATAGTAATGAATCTACATAAAACATTTTTTGAGCAAAAAAAAAAAAAAGAAAAAAAATCGCTTCTATGAAACAGTATTCACAAGTACTTCCTAAACCAAACAATGAAATAAAACCAATAAAATAATCAATATGATACAACAGTGTGAGATTAACACAAATCTTATCTATGACAAAATAAATGGAATGATCATAGTCATGAATGTGTCATACGTAAGTGTTGCCGAGCCAGTGTAATGTGGGTCCTTCTCCTTAAACTTTTCGGTTAAACCCTGCAATAGAAAAACATAGGTGTGTAGATAATAACTATAGCAGAAGAAATTGTTTGAGAAGTGTTTAAGGGACAAACAACACATTAAATTCTGAGTGTGGTCCTATCCGGTTCCACCACCCTTGGTCCAACTGCCAAATCAACCTGGTTCAACTTAGCTGATGTGAACAATTATTTCTGCAAATAGTTCTAGAACAAGGTCACATCAGACAAGCCAAATTGATACCTCACATCGACCCAAGGTCAACCCAAACTCATTAGGAGTGAGGCCCAGGCCAATCTGTTAAACAGCTAGTCTGATCCGGGTTTCAAAGCACCGGGGACAAGCGACAACAGAAAATACTAATCATACATATTCAAGAGACCATAATTTATCACAACTTGGAGGATTACCTTTATTATCATCCCACACCTGCAAATCCAACAATACATAATATCAGAAATACAGCCACATGAAGGGCTATGGACCGAAGTAATTTTTTCCCGGAAGGGGAAAAATACACTTACTCAACAAAGCTGTCAAAATTAAGTTCGCCCCTCCGTCCACTTCCATTGTCATATCTAGAAATCAAGACTTGAAGAACTGAGGGTGGGACTGCATATCCAAGACTGTAGAGAGCATCTCTGAGCTCGATTGAATCAATCTTCCCACTCCAGTCTCTATCAAATCTTTCAAAGATGGTCTACAAACACAAGAGTACAAATAGATTTGATATACATAAGGAATCCCAAATCCTCCATTAAGGTATCATAACAAGAGAATGCAAAGTAAACATTTACACATCTGGTGATTACTGATTTGCACTATCCGGCCTAAAAGTTTCTTTTTGGACCAATCTTCTCTGACAAATCAAAATCATCAGATCATAGTCTATCTAGAGTATTCCCCTTGGTGGACCTCATTCAATGGCGGGTATGCATTCTCGCCACAAAATTAGTAGAACTAGAGACCCAATAAGATATTTGACTCAGTAGAATCATGAACCATCTCCTTGAGCTAATGAACTTATTTCTACAGACCTGATCCAATTAGTAAAGTCTACATATAAAATAACATCATATATATGTAGGTACTCATGTGTACCGTAAAAGTTCAGAAAGCGGTTATCATTTATTTCCAAAATGTTAACTATTTAGGCATATATATTGCATTTATCCACATGCTATTACTTCCTATCTAGACTAGGAAGAACATAAAAAAGAAATAAAAGGAATGAAAGAACATCACTTACACGCCAATGTCCAATACAATTCCACAGAGCAGTAAACTCATTAGGACCTGTACCATTACGAAAAAAAAGAGGAAGAGAAAAACAGTAGACATCAATCTAGAACTAACATCACACAATAAAATAAATAGCAGAATCATTCAAAGAAGCAAACAAGCACAAAAATAATGCTAACCGTCGAAAGTGGGCTAAGTTTTTTTTTTCTTCCTTTCCCCATCAAATCCACAATAGATAGAATTTAAGGCTATATTTGGAACCTTGAATTTTAGGAGAAAAGAAAAGGAAAAAGAAGTAGAAAAGAAAGTAAATGATAAGTGCTTCTTTTCACGTGTTTGTTAAGATGAGACATATAAAGAAAAGAAAATTCAGATTCTGATGACTTTCTAGTTAGTTCTCATGTATTATGACAAAGTTGATTGACCATCAAAATAAGATAAGAGATGTTGCAAGTTAAGTTGGGAGTATTGAACAACACTCTTTACCATTTCTTCTCTTTGGAACCTTGAATTTTAGGAGAAAAGAAAAGAAAAGGAAAAAGAAGAAGTAGAAAAGAAAGTAAATGAGAATTGCTTCTTTTCACGTGTTTGTTAAGATGAGACATATATAGAAAAGAAAATTCAGATTCTGATGACTTTCTAGTGAGTTCTCATGTATTATGACAATGTTGATTGACCATCAAAATAAGATAAGAGATGTTGCAAGTTGAGTTGGAGTATTGAACAACACTCTCTACCATTTCTTCTCTTTTCTTTCAAAATCTCCACCTTTTTGAGGATAAAGATTTTGATCCTTAAAAGAGAAATTTTTTCAATTTATTTTCTTTTCAAATTTCTATCCCCAACTCTTTCTTTCTTCAATCAAACAAGAGAAAGTGCTTTCTCTAGCACTTTCTTTTCTTTTCTCTCAATATCCAAGATCCCAAGCACAAAAGAATTGGAGATAGAGATTTGAAAAGAAAATGAGTATGAAAATTTCTCTTTGGGGGTTCAAAACCTTTCTCATAAAAAATATGGAGATTTTGAAAGAAAAGAGAAGAAAAGGTAGAGAGTGTTGTTAAATACTCCAACTGAAGTTACATTTCTTATCTTTCCTCAATGGTCAATCAACCTTGCCAGAATAACTCACCGGAAATTCGTCAAAAGTCACCAGAATTTGATTTTCTTTTCTCTACATGTCTATTCATAACCAAACACTTGATCATTTCTTCTCTTTTCTTTTCCACTTCTTTTTTCCTTTTCTTTTCTTTTCTTCTCAAATACAAGGTTCAATGAAATATGATAAAGTGCTTTCTTCAGCTTTCTTTTCAATTCTCTCAAAATCCAAGGTTCCAAACACAGCCTACAGAAATTCAAGCAGAAATGCAATGAAAATATCAAGTTTATGATTCAATCCTTTTGTTTGTAATCTATTGATGAAAAGTTGTCATGGACCTAACCATTGTTCAAAAGTCCCTAGGAATGATGGAAACTTATTTGGTTAAGCCCTTAACATTTAGGATAGTAACATTCCAATATGCTTCCGTAGCCAACATTCACAGCAGCCCACTTTATTGACGCTGACCCGATGGTAGCCCTTTCTCTATTTGGTGGCTCCACTCACCTATCGTTATTCAATGACTTAGCACTATGCACATACATAATACCAAGGCCTTTTAATTTAGTCTATAGGTTGCCTATTTTGTGGTTTAAATCCGTGACGTGGTGCCTGTTCTGATATTATTTGTTATGTGCATTTTCCTATGGATCCGATTCGAGGTGGATCAGCCTTTTGCAATCCGATTCGAGATGGATCGATCGCATAATTCTTCTAAAAGAATAAATTGATAACTTTGCAACTAGATAATCTTTTAGTATAATTTCAATAACTTATATACAAAGACCCCAAATAACAACGGTAAAAGGTCTCTCTATAATCACCCAAACCCACTAGTAGTTATCTAACTTCAACAACTACAAACTATAGATAAACACCCTACTTTATCTACAATCATACTAATCCAATTATAACTGAACAACTACTTCAACACAATTTACAAACAAATAACAAGTACACATAATAATTCACAAAAATAAAAATTCACTTAGTAACTGATATAATTTTTAGGTATCTTTAATGTGTAAATTGTGATTATAAGAATGTGTCTGTTGAAGTAGTTGATGGTATGTTAAAGTTGGATTAATATGACTGTAGAGAAAGTAGGGTGTTTATCTATAGCGGGTAGTTGCTGAAGTTTATTAGAATTACAATGAAGAGATTATGAAGTTGCAGAATTACCACTTTTTTTCTTTTAGAAGAATTAGGAGAGTTTCCGTTCCTCTCGAATCAAACCAATTGGAGGTCTGGTTGCCTCGAATCAACCTTCTCCCCGTTTTCTCTCTTTTTATTTTACTGTTTAAGTTACTTGGCACGTAACATTAACCTCCCTAAAAGAAGCCATTAAAGATATCATGCCTAGAAATTAGGTATATAACACAAGAAACATGAAATAAATCAAATTGCGTTAAAATTGAAAACCCCATTTGAAATTTCATGAAATTAAAGACGAAAAGGACAGAAAATCTCACCAATCTTCGATTGGGCACCGGGATTCCTGAAGAGAAACATGAGCAACCGAATCGTCTCAAGACTAAACTTCTGATAATTCGAAGAAAGAGCCTCCTTCAACTCCAACTCATCAATAAACCCACTCCCATCCCTATCGACCATCTGGAAGCTTCGAATGATCTCCGGGTGAGTCCCTGGCGGGAAATATCCACCATAACTTGGAACCGAAGAATGCCCATAAGAAGACGTCGAATGACCGTAATTGCTCGCCGGAGGAGGGTAGCCGGCGGGAGATTGTGAAGAGAAGGATTCCGGCCTGTGGTGCATTGGAGGAGATGGGGGTAGATCCTGCAAGTACGAATCGGGAAGAACAGGTGCAGATGGTGCGTAAGATTGAGACGAGTGTTTCCTATAAGAATCCATTAATGGCGAAAGAATCACTTTTTCTCAGAGAATTAGAGTGGAGAGGGAGAAGAAAACCAAAGGGTTAGGGTTTCTGAGAATTAAGAAAATGCAATTATGAGTGGCACGAATATTGTTTACTTTAAATTAAAAAAAAAAAAAGGAGTCGTGAATGCATATCTGATCGGCAGTTTTCTGCGTTTGTTGTAGTGATCTGTAACTGCTACTATTTGAGTACGGCAAGGTTATCCACTAGTCTACGTGGCACCTCTTACAGAATGCCATGTAAGCAACTTAGGAATATTTTAGCCACGTGGAATAGTAAAAATTCGTAAGGACTGGGGTCTTCAGTTCTCTTTATTTCTAATAAATCTTTTTATTTATTAGAAATAATAAAAGGATTGACTCAAGGGATTCACTCGGGTCACCCGGGCATTAACTCGAGGCCTCAGCGCAGTACGTGCAAGCTGGCTCGGACACCCAAGTTATCAAGAAAACTTTAGGACCCCTCAAGTCCCTCTCCATTGGATATAAAGACTAAGTTAGGGTTGTAAACGAGCAGAATCGATTCGAGATTGGCTCATAAACTTTGGGCAAGGCTCGGACTCGTTAAAAATTTGGGGCTTAGGCTCGTTTATGCTATGCCCGGTTTGACTCACAAAAAATCCAGATTGTAAAGGCTCAACTTGTAAAAAAGCTTAGGGAAAATTAGGGTGTAGGGTAACTTTTTAGGGAAAATTAGGATGTAGGGTAACTTTTTAAGAATAATGCCAGCAAACTCATTTGAAAAGTCATTATTTGAAAAGTCTTTATTTCAAAAACCTCTTTGTACCCAAAAGTAATTGCGTTGAAGGAACTTTGTACCGTAGCAAAGTGTAAAGTTCCCAAATCACCTTTTTTCTTATTTTTTTATTTTTTCAATCAAAAATCATAAATAATGTTTACTATTATACCCTTAACATCTAAAGTTGTATTTTAGTTATTTGCAAAGGGGAACAACGAGAGAGAGAGAGAGAGAGAGAGAGAGAGAGAGAGAGA
>JAUPMG010138962.1:0-11306 GCA_031762675.1 Pachysandra terminalis
TATCATGGCAAGATAAAATTAGAACAGAGGATGCAAGGTACTCTTAACAGTCAGAGAAGTAAAATAGATCACAAAAAGCGTTCGATTGGAGTAATTCCGGAGCTAGAAATATTCTCAGAAACCCTTTTAAGACACTTGGATCATTCAAACATACAATTCGAGAAATATCCTTGATAACTCAGAGATCTGAACATCTAGATTAATCAACCACAAGAAAGAAAGAACGAAAAAATCCTCCACAGCACGGTTTCAAGGATCCGGCGATACCGGTCCGTACGGACCATCCGGTCCGGTTCCAACCCGCGATACAAGTCTTTGTATTGCCAGGTTATGGACCGGCGATCCGGTGACCAGTCCTGCCGATCCCACTGGTCCGGCGCCGGTCTGAAATTTTGAAATTTTTTTTTGTTTTCTGTACTGGATCTGGACGGGTGGTCCGAACCGGACGGGATCGGTCCGGTGACCGGTTCGGTCTTTAAAAACTTGCTCCACAGAGCAGATAATTGGGGGGGGGGGGGGTGGGGGGGGTAAAATCGCTTCATACCCTCATGAACAGTCCTCTAAATCGTTAAACAATCAATACACAAATAAAAAAACAAACCCAATTCACAAATCTCACACCCAACAATTTAAATGGAGCACAACCCAGGAAAAAAAAATACAAATAATCTGAGAAAACCAGAGGATGATTCAAATTTCCCAAGTAACCCAGTAGCCAAACTGACTTAAAAATCAGTTGTTCTTGAGAATTAACTTCAACCCATATAGAAATTTACAAAAATCCAACAACAGTATGATGGTCTATTCATGCAACAAAATCTCCCAACATAACTCCATAAATTGAAATGCATAACCAACTCAACTTCCATCAAAAAAAAAAATTAAAACCCAAAAGCAATAGGCCAAGAAAAAAAATATAAAAAAAATAAAGTAAAGAGGATAGTAGAAGAACAGGAGATAGGGACAGACAAAGACAGATAGAAAGAAGTATTTACTTAGCAGTGAAGGTAACAAGCATCAACCCTCCAACCATGTTCATAGGAGCTAAAGGAATGTGTGCAGAAGTTGCAGAAACTAAAGCATGTACGAACATGGGAGCTGAAAGAATCATCAAATGGAAGCTCAATAAGAGACGAGATTGGCCTTACCTTTGAGGTTGTGGAGACAAGAAAGAGGCCATAAAACACCAGAGATTCTTCTTTCCTCCCTTTTCTACTAATCTTTCTCCATATACTTTTTTTTTTATTTTTTAATCTGAGAACCGATGAAACATGGCCTTATACAAAGCATTTGATTCTCTCTCTGTATCTTTTTTTTTTTGGTAAAGGACTCTCTCTCTCTCTCTCTGTGAGGGAGAATATTAGAGTGGTGACGACAGAAAGAACACAGAACAGTTAACTTGATCATGGTTTGTTAACCATGGTTAGTTTTGCTCCTTGTACGGCAACGTGCCATCCTACCCCTATATTTTTTCCTCAACTCGGCTTTGACTCAATTAGACTCGGTCTGGTATGAGACTGGTGTACCTTTGTAGTTAGGATGTATAAAGAAGAAGAATCTGGGACCACAGTTACTACATGGTTGGACAGTTAGGATTTTTCATTTGGATCTTGTTGGAGTACTTTATAAAGAGTTCGGTTTACCTGTCCTCCCTAAAGTTTTACCGTCCATGGAATGTCTGATCTATCACTAAATAGATCAGACAACATTGAGTTAGGAAAGGCCAGTAAGATGTATTAATTGAACGTTTTCTTTTCCTCGGAATCATCAGCAGTGTAATCCCGCCGTTGCCGTTGGTGTTACAAGAATGTGGTTAAAAAAAGGGAAAATTACGTATAAGCCTTATTTTACAGTTTTAATTTATTTTTAGTCTTTTATAATTTTGCTATTTACTTATCTTTTATATTTTATAATTTATTTATTATTTTCAGTCATATAACAGCTCAAATTAGGATAAAACAATATTTTAAAAACAAAAAATTAAAATCAAAACTTATAAAAGTACTCAAATATCCTTTACTAAAATCAATAAAGACCCTCTCATCATCCCATCACCACCACCACAATCACACAACCACCCCAACCACCATCAACAACCCACCACCACCTTCACCCCCGACCACCACCACCACCCCAACCATGGTGGTAGTGGTGGTGGTGGTGGTTTTTTTTTGGGGGGGGAGTACTTTTTTAAGTATTAATTTTATTTTTTTGATTTTAGAATATTGATTTATCCTAATTGACACCATTATAAGACTGCATTGATAAATAAATTGCAAAATAAGAAGGATAAGTAAGTAGCAAAATTATGGATGACTAAAAAGAAAATAAAGCTGTAAAGTAAGGTTAATATATAATTTTCCAAAAAAAAATAAAAAATCATCTGTCACCATATAACTAAAACCTGGTAAAGCAATAAGCAAATCAAATATTTTAGGGAAAATTATATTTTGGTCCCCTGAGGTTTCTGATAATATCATTAGAGCTCTTAGGTTTTTGAAATTACCATAACACTCTTCATCGGAAATGTCAAGTGGTCCGTCAACTAATGATACTGAGTCATTGACTGATATACATACTCCTTATAAACGTTCTTCATCGATGTTTTGATGTGTATTTTTTATTTTTTTCTTCTTTGATGAATGATTCAAGTGTGATGTTGGAGCATGATGGCCCTTTAGTCAAGAGAATAAGAGTGATATTTTAGACTTAAAGTTTATCTATTTTATCTAAAAGCTATCTAATTCTTTATAAGGGGTATATCAGTCAATAATTCAGCGTCGTTAATTGATCGCCACTCTTAAGGTTTTTGACAAAGGGGTGTCATTATAATTTTAAAAACCTTAAAAGAGCCTAATTGCAATTATCAAAAACCTCGGTTGGAGACTCGCTCCAACCGAGTTATTAGGGATTCCCGAGTATATTTGCCAGGAATTGGTACGGGGTATCGGTACGGGTACTGATACTGGTACTGATACGTTTATCTAAAAAAAGTATCGGGTACGATTCATTTGATATGTCTTATAGATATTTAAAATAAAGACATTTAAATGTTTAATTCATTCATCTATAGTTAATGATTATTAATTGTACTAAATTTTTATTATTTAAAACAAATATATTAGATGCATATTTACAAAAAATTCAATACTACTTTCAAATGTAAGTATGCAAAGAAAATAAAGAATAGGGTTTGGTAAGAGTTCTTAACAACTTCAACTATTTTACTTTATTTATTTAATTACCTTATGTATCATTAGTTAGTTTTTAGCCTGGAGAGCTTTTATTTTATCTTTTTTGCTATCCCATTTTAACCGTTTTATTATATTTATTATTTTGAAAAATTTCTTTAAAAATTATGCAACCATATTTTTTTAATTATTTTCTAATTCTCTCTAAAAATCTTTGATTCTAATCCTATCGTGATTCCTGGACGTTTCTGAAACCCCCAAATCGTTTCGAACCAATCCCCGAAACTGCTAAGATTGAAACTGGTACGACATCCCCAACCACGTTCAATGGCAACCATGTTTCCGAACGAGTTCTTAGCCGAGTCTATTTTCAGAATCATAAAGTATACGAGGGATTAAATTGGCCGTAGTGGGCATCTTGAATGATCAGACGTATTTGTCGCCAAGCAAAAGTTTAAAAAGGCTCCGGCAGAAAGGACAAGATTTGACGTGGTCCATTCATTACCGTACACGCGTAACACTCCAAATTATTTGTCTTGCACCAGCCCTTATCTTTTCAAATAATGCCCGACGTATAACATCGATTTTTCTTGCACCAGTCCTGCCATCCAAACGGACCCTTATGGAATTCCAAAAACTGGGAATCCACAGTATACAAACCCAACTCCTACCTCCATCAAGACGGGTTGAAGAAAGTCTAATTTTAAAATTATTATAAATAAAATAAAATTTTATTATTAATTTATAATACCAATATGTCACAATTGTGACATCGCGGGTTTTGCCATATAGAGCAATGATTTGGGGTAGAAGAATGATTTGACCAATTCAAAATATGCAATAAATAAGATTCTTAATCATGTGTATAATATTTTAATCTATATAAGTTCTAATAATACATGTGTATTATGTTTTGTTATCTTGTTATCTGTATTTTTTAATATTTTTAAGTTTTACACACAAAAAAAATATTAGTTTTAAGTGAATCCTTTATATCATGTGACAAATGTCTTTAAAACTTAAACTTGATACATAACTTGGGTTGACCAAATATATATATATATATATATATATAGAAAAGTGGGGTTCTTCAAATAAACATCTATGTGTGAATACAGTGTACCAATCGGTTTCTTTATATATATATATATATATATGTGTGTGTGTATAGAAAATTAGGGTTCTTCAAATAAACTTCTACGTGTGAGTAAAGTGATGCATCAAAGAACCAAAACATTTAAATTAAGAGAAAATTGCCCAAATGCCTTACTTTAGAAAAATTATTACCTAATGGTATATTGACCAACTTTACTCACCACTCATGTATAAAACATCTCTACAAAATTGTCCTTTGGTCTTGCAGAAAACATATCCGGTATTTTTACAATATTTGTTTTTTTAAAAAATTAAAAATACCTATTCTACCCTTTGCACACTTGGTATATATCCTTGCACACTTAGTGTGCAATCTTTGATGGTGCAAGGATTGCACATTAAATATGCAAGGATGCACACTAAGTGTGCAAAAGGCTTAAGGGTAAAATATGATTTTCAATTTTTTGAAAAAGCAAGTATTGTAAAAATACTCGATATATCATCTGCAGGACCAAAAAGCAATTTTGTAGAGATCTCTATACCGGAGAGGTGAATAAAATTGGTCAATATACCATTTGACAATAAGTTTCCTAAAGTAAGGCATATGGACATTCTTCCTTTAAATCAAGGATTGGAATGTTTAGTAGGAATGAAAAAAAAAATAAAAAAAGTGAATTACTAGTAAAGTAATAGCGGATAGAGAGGAATGTTATAAAGGTGCTTGGCCAAATACGATAAAAACTTTTGTAGATATTTTTTGTGATAATTTAGAGATTTATTTACTTGGGGAAAAAAAACAAAAACAAAAAAAAGTGATAACGAGGATTCGTTTATCATTATCTTTATGCAGGAAGGAGGGAAAATGGAACCTTTAATCTCCTTTCTTGGTATAATTAACCAAAGCTTATCGTTTCAATAATGGAGTGGTTTAAACAAAAAGAGTAGGCTTTTTTATTTTCATATACTAATTAATAAGGGAAATCATACTTTTGGATAACTTTATGGACTTAATTATAAGAACTTTTTGCAATAGTATCCCTGTACATTCTGGGTGAGGATCATCTATGCTGCGGAGCACAGGAAATCCTCGTGTGATCACAAATAGAGGTGAGAGCAAATATGTAATTGTGCCTTCACATCTATTATTTTATGAGGGCACAATTACATATTTGCCCTCACCTCTATTTGTGATCACATGAGGATTTCTTGTGCTCCGGAGCACAAAAGATCCTCACTCGTATATTCTTGAATTCAGAATGTCTATATATATATATATGTATATGCTTTTTCTTTGAAAGTTATATATGTTTTTTTTTTTCTTATTGCTCTAGAAATTTTCTCTTATTTTATATATTGATATCTATTATCCTATTTACCTTTTATTATTCTTTTGATAAGATAATTTTTGCATCCGATAACCCAATTTCAATTTTCACTTTTTATGTCATTTTATCATTTATAATGACAATAATACCGTGACTTATAATTGACTAGAAACAAAATCAATTACCATATGCTCCCTTATATCTAATATTTTATAAACAAACAATCCCTTATCGTAAATGGTATTTCGAGATCCAATGCAACTTGATCATTTAATCTCAACAAAATATGTACATATACCTTCCAACTCTGTCTCACCGTTCCTCCTTTATCTCTTTAATATCTAATAAACTCGAGCAATGTTTACTTCAATTCATACTAAAAAAAAAAAGTCTTAAGATGTTGGAAGTATCTTTGACTTCATCAACTTCTTCACGAAGTTGATCATCAGTGTCACAAACAACTTCTTTTGGGTGACTGTGAGATTATACATCGATGATTAAATGGAGTTACCCTCGATTAAAGTTGTATTTATGTTTCCACCGGATTCCTCTCGTCATTTCTATGTGGTTTGTGCTTGGCGAGTGATGTGGTAAGGTTTTACTTGAATAGTCTGGATGATCCCTCAGCTGGTAATTAATCATTGGTCTCTTGTTTGTCTTGATCTTTATGTATGTACTAATTGCTTTCTCGGCCCTGCAGTGAAAGCCGAGGAAGAAAAAGGTTATGTTGGAGGATACGAGTTTTTCTTCTAAATGTTTTATTAAGTTGGTTCCCAAAAAAGACTAGAGAATCACAATAAATTGCTTAGTCCTAAACTCTTAGACAGAACTTCCTTCAATCAGAATACTCATAAAACCTAACTTTAGGCTCAAATAACTGGGTTGAAGACAAAATGATGAAAATATGAAAACGGGTTCAACCGGCTATGCAAAAATTATAATAAAAATAAACAAAACATATCTTTTTTGTTGAACCGAAGCGTGATGGTGTCACTATCCTTGAAACCAAATTCGCCCCCTTTTGGATCGTATCCGCAGTGTACTGGGTCTAGCGATTGGCCTCCAGGATTCAACGATTTTCCATTCCAGTAGATTACACGGTCGTACTGGGCTAAGGACGAAGAAGATGTTGTAGCACTTGACTAGAACTTTGGAATTATGCTCTTTGCAGAAATTGCAGAAAACTTGAAAACCAAATAAAAGAAAGGGGATGAGAGCTCAAGTTGCTTGAAGCTTGCTTGAGCTGTGTGTTCAAACAAGGAGGATGAGACCTCCTTATATAGGCCAAGAAGTAGCTGTTTGGGCCTTAATATCCAAAACGGCTACACACTTAAATACATACACGCACATTCAATCCAAAAAACCAAAACTGCCGCATTATTATGGCAAATATCAAAACCCCCACATTTAAGTGCAAACTGATATTTTTTCATTAAATAATAAAAACGTTTTCAAATTAAATAGTATTTAAGTTTTGAAGTCAAATCAAATTCCAACAGGTTATCCAACCGTTCAATTCAGTTGTGATAACCAATCCCAGCTTAATATTTAAATATTCTGTATTTGATCTTGGGCTTGTCACGGTCACATTTTATGTCTGGACACCTATACCAACGAGTATAAGTAGGACTGTAAATGAGTTGTGTCGAGTCAAGCCGAGCCGAGCTTTCTCCAGCTCTGCTCAGGCTCGTAAATCTCTAGCAAGGCTCAGGCTCGACTCAAGCTCGTTAAAAAGCTTTAGGCTCCGAGCTTTGCCCAAATTGGTTCAAGCTTGTAAAAGCTTGGCTCGGCAAAAGCTAGATTCATAAAAAAGAACTTAGATTAGTACAAATGCATTAATATTATAGTTTTTTTGTAGGCACATTAATGTTATAGTTGATAATTATTATATATGTAATATAATATGTTAACATGTGTGTTTAATATTAAGACATAATATAAGATATAGGACAATAAATGTATAAACTCATATTTCCAAAAACAAAAAAAAAAACCGTATAATCTCATATACAAATTGAACGGCGCTTTAACCAAGCCGAGCCTACCCAAGCTCGCTCCAGCTCGTTGAGATAACAAGTTTTCTTTCGGGGTTAGGCTCAACTTGCGAGCTTAATTATAGAGCTCAAGCTCAGCTCATATGAGTGAAGTCCAAGCCTGAGCCGAGCTAGATCGGTTCGTCGATAGCCCTACAAGTAAGCCTCACTTGTTTGTACTCCTCTTTCTCATGTGTCTTCTCCTTATTGTCTGATAAAGATATGCAAATATTTGTATGAAATAATTTGCAGCTCAACAACTATGCTCATAGTAAAGGTGCCAAGTTGAGAAAAAAAATGTTTTTACATTAGAAAAGTGAACAAACACGAGTTTTGGAAGAATGTAATGACCTTTCTAGGGTTTAAGGACTTATATTATAAAATAAAGTTAATTATAATATACAAAAACTACAATACATAAACATAAAGCATGGTTTCAAGGATCGGATCGGATCTGCCGATTCAGATCGGGATCGGCCAGGACCGGTCCGATCCTAAGCCACGATACAACTATTGTATCAAGTGGCTTTGGATCAGACCTATCCAACCGATACCGATACGGATCGGCCGATTTGATCCGATCCAATGACTGGAACGAACCGATCCAACCAATCCAATTTTTTTTTCAATTGGCTTTGGATCGGACCGATCCAACCGATTCAATACGGATAGGCCGATTCGGACTGGTCCAAATTTTTTTTTCAAAGGATTTTGGATCGGACTAGGATCGACTGATCCCGTACCGAATCGGTTATCCGGATCGAGATCGGTCCAGACCGATCTAATCTAGAACCCCGAGAATAAAAACCTTAGGGATGAGCCACAAGAAGGCTGCATTCGTATATGTTTTTATTATTTTTTTTTTACTAACTTATTAAAGTAATATTATAAGTTAAATGTATATTTGATAACTTTAAATGGGTAATATCTGTTTTTAATACTTTTATTTTACTAACTTATTAAAGTACTCTTTTAGGTTAAACGTATATTTGATAACTTCAAGGTAAATATCCGTAAGCAGTTGAAATTAAAAGATTGTTCATAAGATGAAGTTGCCGAGAACAACTTCTCCTTATACGTATAATAACACATAAGCAAATTTCTAAACATTAGTAAAACTTTTAAAATAACATTTTTAGTATTTATAGACGTTAGTAAAACTTTAAAATAGCAAATATATCCTAAATAGATTAAGTAAACTTTAAAAATAATATTTTTATCGAAAACTTTAAAAATAGCTTTTACTATTTTATTTTGACAAAGCACGCGTATCTATATTATTATTTACCAAACACTTATTTTTTAAAATAACCAACTTATTGCAGCCATATATAACTGCTTCCAATGAATAACATACCCAAAAGCACAAGCAGTACCAAACACAATCTAATTTTGTCTTAAAAAACAGTTTTATAGTATATAGTAGTTAATATATAGTAGGCAAAGCTGTGAATATGATAGAAGGTGCCACTTGGTTCAGTGGTAAGGGCCGGGTGGAGTTGTCCCTAAGTTTTGGAATCAATTCTCGCCTTTATCGTGTGGGTGTGTTAGTTAGTTAATCCTTCCAGCAATCGAAAAAGAAAAAACTGTGAATATGTGATGATATATTTATTTTAATAAATATAATTAATATTATTAAAATATAAGCAAAGCACATCCCACATCATTAACATACAAAATATTGAAAACATTGTTAGTTGAGAGGGAACATCACAAAACCACACTATTGTATTCTTTTTAACTAAGTCATAATTAGTTAAATTAAAATAATAAATTAAGTATTATAACTTGGTACTTAGCTAGTCCAATCAATATTTATCTACAAATAAATAAATAAAAAATAAATTGATATTCTAGAGAGCTGTGGATATGATATTCATCCGACACAGTTGATTGTGAGGCAACAGGATAGTAAAGTGGATCGTTTTGTAATTTGAAAAAACTTCAAGTATTGATTTGAACCATTTAAATGTGGGACGCACGTCCAATTAGATCTAAAGCAACTTGAGTGGTGGCATATTATTGGAATGATCGTTGTGTACGTTATGCTATGTTGAGTAGTATACACAATGGTCTTATTGGCGAATTCGACCCCTATAAGACTGCACTTGAAATGTAGAACACACTGAAACTTGCGTTCGCTAGTTCCTCGGCTATCAAATTACGTGCACTGACGATAAATTTTGGGACCTATAAGATGGCTCTCATAGTGAGCATGGTTGAGCATCTTAGGAAGATATCGTCTATGATACGAGATTTGAAAGCCTCAGGGATTTGCCTGATAGATGGGCAGCAGATTCTCGTTGTTCTGAGATCCTTACCTGATTCGTGGGAGTACATAAGGCTCGTCATGATGCACAATGAAAACATTAAAACATTCAACGATTTATCGCATTATCTTGAGCTTGAGACAGAGCGTCAGACCGCAAGGCCTAACAGCACGACACTCTTAGCCGAACCGGCAAAGCGCAAGATCGCCAAGTCTATGCGTAAGCGCAAGGGTAAGGTACCCCAACAGGGAGAAACAACTAAGAAAGCGCCTAAGGCAAACAAAAGTACCAAGCACCCTTAGAGAGGGAAGCGTGAAGGAAAGAGAAACATGTCCAAAATGATTTGCTATAGCTAGTAGAGATACTTTGACTAGTTATTTCCGTTATTTTCAGTGGAGACTGTGTTTCCATTTCTTTAGAGTCGATTTAATATGGTAGGTGATTTATTTCTGATGGTCTGTTTTAATTTGATGTTGATAATTCAAGTGATGCAAATTTGGTTTCTAATTTGACTTCCCATGTTGATAATGCTATTATTTCTAATTCATTAAGATGACATGCTAGACTAGGACACATATGGCTAGTGAGGATGGACCGATTGGCTAAAGCGGGTCTACTAGGATTGCTTGTCAAGGTTTAATTACCTGTTTGTGAGAATTGTTTAGCCAGTAACTCATGTAGGAAACCATTTGGTAAGGTAGTGAGAGCAAACGTTCATTTAGAGTTAGTTTTTGACATATGTGGACCAATCAATGTTAGTATCCGCTACGAGAGTCCTATTTCATTACATTCATCAATGATTATAAGCGATACGGTTCTGTGTACTTGATTTCCCACAAGTCGAAAGCATTAAATTGATTTAGTCGCTTTGTTGTAGAAGTCGAGAACCAATTAGATAGACACATGAAGTGTCTATGTACCAAAAGAGGACGCGAGTATTTATTTGATATGTTTCTAGAGTAATGTAAAGAAAAGAAAATCCGTAGGCAATTCACGATCCTAATCACACCTCAGCAGAATGGTGTTGCAGAGAGAAGGAATTGTTCTTTGTTAGTAATGGTGAGGTCGATGATGACGCATGCGTCCCTATCCATTAGATTTTTGGAAGACACACTTATGACTGCGGCCTTAATCTTAAATCGTATCCTTACAAAGTTAGTTCCTAGCACATCATACCAGTTATGGACAGGCAGAGCGCTTGACCTAACTCACATGAGGCCGTGAGGATCTTCAGGTTTTGTTCATGTGCCTTCCCATCGAAGAGGGAAGCTAGACAAGAGAGTCGTTAAGTGCATCTTTGTGAGATTTTTCCAACTACATGGGTAATCCAGTCCAAGCGTCACCTTCACCTCGTATTTCTACGAGAGTGGCAACACAACAATTAAATCATAA
>JAUPMG010138983.1:0-11305 GCA_031762675.1 Pachysandra terminalis
ATTGAATGCTTTGACAGTTTTAACAGTTTTGCTTGGAGTATTCAATTCATTTGACAGTTTCTTTGAGGCATTTAAAAAGACATCTTCATTGAGAGAATGGGGCTCCCTATTTAAAGGAATCTGTTTTCTCACTTCAAAAAGGAGAGGGAAGAAGAGGGGCAAAAGAAGAAAGAATAAGAAAAAGAGAAGAAAAAAAAAAGAAATACACAGAGACATACGGGATCATTCCCCAACTAGATAGATAGAGAATTCTATCATTCTTTTATCATCCCTTTCTTTTTTTTTATATACATTTTCTACAATGTATCATGTATATGGTATTTTTTCAAGAATAAAGTGAGAAGAATGAATGACGTATGGCAATTCATAGATGTAGGCGATATTGCCGAACCATGTAAAATCTTGTGTTCTTGTATTGTTCTACATTATTTTTGGAATTCGTGTTTGTTGGATCGACGTAGCGCCGCCCAAACGGCCGAGTCTTTGGTTTCGGCGAGCGGTTGGAGCATTCCCGAACCTCAAATGACCTTATCCACCTTATCCGACACAAATCGGCCATACGAAGAGATCAACGGCTAAATCAGTCCAAACTGGTCCTATTTACCAATTTGTGCATCACCAGTATTCAGCTCAATATAATATCAGTGAATATCAAAACAAATCAAATTTATACAGGTACTGCTCAATATGTATAGAGTAATCTGATTTCTCACCCATAATTATTAGAATATTATTAAATTATAATATCTCTGTCATCCTTTGCATCAACTCTCAATTTTCGTACATACTTTTTGTCTTACAAAAAAAACATACAAGAGTTTCTTAGCAAAATAAACAAAATTTATAGATTAGATTAATTTACATAACGTCCGAGACAATGCTTTATTTAGAAAGAAAAAACATGACGATACATGTCATACAAACCAGAAGAAGAGTGCCGTTAACAACTCTGTTGCTTAGAATGGCTTAATTTTAAAAAGTTCGAAAAAAAATAATAATTACACTTGCGAGGTAGGTTTCTGTGGTAACCAGCTAAGGGCCACATTGTCTGGTCCACAAAAGCTGGTCCGAGGCAGGACCAATCCTATCAACCATCTTAGTTTAATCCTTGGTGAATCCTATAGAAATCCAAGATGAAGGCGGTTAAGCTATTTACAACAAAACCCCTCGATCTTTTGAGGATTGTTTCGCGTGTCAGGGTATTTTGGGAAAATAAAAGCACATCCTCACTTTTAAAATCAGTTTCTCAACCTCCTTCATTTCCTTCTCTGCATTCTTCTCCCTCTTAGAAACCTAGAGAGAAGCAGAGAGAGAGAGAGAGTAACAAACAATGGCGAATGAGTCACACTCCCACACGAGATCATCACAGACATCCTCTCGCGATTGCCGGTGAAGTCTCTCTTACGCTTCAGGTGCGTATGTAAACCCTGGTGCTCTTTAATCAAATACCCTGATTTCATTAAAAAGCATCTCAACGATCCATTGAGAAGAGTAATCACCTTAGCCTCATCCTTAGAGATTGCTATCTCTACTCGGTAGACTTCGATGCTTGTGATAAAGCCGTAGAGCTCGATCATCTCTTGAAAACCCCAGAAACAGGCACTGAAATCGTGGGTTCTTGCAATGGATTGCTTTGTTTAAACAACAGTGAGGAGGATCTTGTCTTGTGGAATCCATCCACAAGACAACACAAGAAATTATCTGTTTCCCCAATTGAGTTTCCCCCTGGTTTTTCCATGTGTCGTTGTACTGTTTATGGAATAGGCTACGATCCCATCACAGACGACTACAAGGTGGTGAGGGTTATTCAGTTTTATGAGAACAGTGATGGCTCTTTCGATTCCGAAGTTAAGGTTTATTCGTTAAGCAAGAATTCATGGAAAAGGATTCAAGATATCCCTTATTACATGAGTTATCGTCGAGCACATGGGATACTTGCTAGCAATGCCATGCATTGGGTTGTGAGTCGCACTCCCGACTTGGATTCGGATGTCTCAAAGCTAATCGTTTCGTTCGATTTTCGGAATGAAGAGTATAGAGAAGTGCCGATGCCCGAGATTTTGGGTGATAAGAAGTTTCACTTGAATGCGGGGGTCTTGGGAGGATCACCTTGCATGCTTTGTAATTACCATCATATTCGAAATGTACCCTCACTTACCTCTTCTTCTTCTTCTTCTTCTTTTTCTTCGTAAGTGTTTCTTGCTCTTCTTGCTTTCCATCAATTCCATCGTTGGGTGGAACAAGGCTACCCACACAAATCTCTACCTCAAATGAACATGGCATATCGCGAATCTTGAGATACTTAACTTTTCGATCTCTTCGGTCATAACAAAGAAGCTTTTTATTGTCCTGTTCAAGCAAAACACATCCATCCTTTGAAAATGCTATAGGTCTTAAGTATTCAAATGACGGAACCACCTTAGGTTGTGCAATTGAGAACAGCTTAGTCCAAGATTCCTTCACGCCGTAATCCCTCATCATCCATATACTATGAGGGTACATTTATTCTATCTGCATCCTTTCCTTTATTTATTTAACTTTTTTGGGTCTTCAAAAGCTATATGCTATTTTTTTTTCCCATTGTTTGGATATTGTTCTTTAATTTAATTCCTTGAAAATGAAATAGAATCAGAGTCTGAATGATCTATTAGTTGTAGAACAGAGTGAGAGTTGCAGTAATCTGTTACTGATTTAGCTTGATGGAATTCAATATCTCATATGCTGATCCTTGTTAATTGTAGTGCTTATCTTGGCTTGGACGCATTGGTGTTATGAGCAGAAGCAAAATGAAGAAAGTAGAATAGGTTTGACATGGAAGATGAGGTAAATAAATTTATTTTAGTATGTTTATGGTTATTTCTATTACTCATCATATTATTTCAAGAACTATGATAAAATTTTGATATATGAGCATGATATAGTTGATGATTTATAGTTATTTAAATTGGTTTCATTTAATATTTGTTCATTATTTATTATTAGCCATGTTCCATTTATGTGTACTCGCACGGGTGTGAGGGTTTCAAGTTTTCAAGTAACTTTAGCCTTGGAAATAGGGAGTAGTTACTAATGGCAGTTGGAGTTCTCCCATAACCGCCCATACACATCTTAGAAAACGTATGAAAATATAGAATTGTCCCTATAAATATTTGACAACATTTTGTATTGGGAGGCCATTTTTAGGAAAAGATAGTTAATTTTTTGCACTCTCTCCAAGGCACCCTCTCTCCCTTTATAATATAGATTAGCTTTAAGCAGAGATGGGCCCTATTAGCATCAACATCTATTATATTAGCTTTAACCTATTGTGTGTGCGTGCACGCGCGCTTAGATCAAGTGATTTGCACATTCATTCTTTATTTCATGGTGCAGGATTTTGTGTACCTCTTTCTGCATTAGTATTCTTCTTCATGTAGTTATCTTACTCATTTTGGTATTTGATATGTTGAGTCTTGTCCTTCTCAGGGTAGAAATTGTAGTAGAAGGGCAATGTTAAGGTGATGATAGGACGAAGAAACACTAGTGAAGGAATTTTAGCATATTTTGTGAAGAAATCGATAGATTAACTTTTTACTGTTTTTGTTAAATGTAGCCAAACACCTACTTTTGTGTACTGTTGTGATGAAAGTCCTGGATCTCTCTATCCATAATGTAAAAGTAGACTAGTATGCTTTATAACTCTACAATCTAATTGTTAGCTTTAGGTTGTGTTTGGAACCTTGGATTTTAGAAAGAACAGAAAAGAAAAAGAAGTGGAAACAAGAGAAAAGAAATGATAGTTGTTTCTTTTCAAGTTTGGTTAAGATGAGACGTATATGGCTATAAACGAACCGAGCTGAGCTTTACCTTGTATGGCTCGGGTTCGTAAAATTTGAACAAGGCTCGGGTTTGGCTCATACTTTGCATAAATTTTTGGGTTCGGGCTTGGCTCAAGCTTGGCTCGGTTCAGCTGACTTGCGAAAGACTCAATAGAGAGAGAGAGAGAGAGAGGTCTCTCTATTGAAAAAAAAGAAGTAAAACCAGTGAGGGAGAAGTTTGTATCATGTGCGTTAGTGCGTTTAAGTGAGAGGGCAAGAGAGCTAACAGTTAAGTATTTATATTGCGTGTGAGAAAATAATTATCCAAATTGAAAGAAAAAGAAGCAGCAAAAATTCAACTTAGAGAGAAGGTTGTATTCGTATTATATGAATTTATGTGTCATATATATAATCGAGTTGAGTTTTAACTAAATCGTGCCTACTCAAGCTCGGTTCAGGCTCGTTAAAATAATGAGCAATTCTTTGGGCTAACTAAATCGTGCCTACTCAAGCTCGGTTTGGGCTAACTAAATCGTGCCTACTAAAGCTCGGTTCAGGCTCGTTAAAATAATGAGCAGTTCTTTGGGCTATGGCTCGTCTTGACTTGCAAGGTTAAATATTGAGCTCAAACTCCACTCTTTGACAACCATAGTGACTCAAGAAAAGAAAATCAGATCCAATGATTTCTAACGACTTTTCAGTTCTTTGATAGCCTACTGAAGAAAAGAAAATCAGATCTAACGACTTCTAATGACTTTTCAGTGATTTCTTGTATTTTACAAGTGGAGGTAGCCATCGATTGGATGTGGGTTAGGTCAATATATGATCAACCTGAATCTACCCATTCAATAAGTGGGCTACTTAGGTTTGAGTAGGTTGACCCAATCCATTTATTCCTGTAAGCTTGGCTCAGTTCAATACACAATCGATTCCGAACTCACCACTTAATAAAAGAAACCCATCAACTCAACCCAACATGCTTATTGTTTGGTTACGTTCGAGTTAGGTCATTATATGGGTGAATCAAATCAACCCATTTAATAAACGGGCCACTCGATTTCTAGCGGGCTAATGAGTTTATAATATAAACATGTCAACCTAATTTATTATACGGGTGGATTCAGATTTATTCGATTAAGAAAGTTAGATTTTTTTTTTCAATCCGAATTCTCTAAAATATCATGTGGGATGGCGAGTTGGGTCATATTTTGCCACTTCTAATTTAAAGTTATGTTGGATTATTTGAGAGTAACTCTACGTCCTTTATTTTCTCTCAAAATCTCTACTTTTAAGAATAAAGGTTAAGATCTCCAAAGAGAAAAAATTTCAACTTTTTTTTTTTTTTTTTTTCAAAATCTCTTTCCCCAATTCTTTTTTTCTTCAACCAAACATAACAGCATTTTCTTACCGGTCGATATCCAAGGTTCCAAACGCAGCCTTATTATTGGTCTTTCTATATTGCCGAATAGTGAGGACCAGGTTTTGTTATTTTTATTTTTTATTTTTAAATGACATGGATTAATTCTTCCTTCTTTGAATTGCTTGGAGCCTTGGATGTTATATCATAAATGCAAAGGCCCCGTTAATGTCCATTTAAACCACTTATTCTAGATTCTTATTTGCCGAGCTCAATGCAATGGTTAATTTCTTAGCATAGCTCTCTTCAAGCGTTATGATTTTTTTTCCTCACGCTCCGTTTGGATGGCAAGATGACAGAAAGTTGGTTAGAAAAGTAAAATGCCAGAAATAATATGTTAAAATGAAATTTAATTTTCCTAGAAGCTATTTGGTTGTATAAGGCATGTATGTGACTATGACAGAAAATCTTGATTTTGATGTTTGGATATAAAAATGAATGAGAAAAGTTTTTTATCTACCCATTTTTACCTTCATTGTATAAATCATTTTTTTAATGAAATAACATATCAATGTTATTATAATTATTTTGGTGGCTCTAATTATAAAAACATATAAAATGTATTATATCCTTTAGCTATTAATATATATATGTAAAAAAAATTTCTAAATATATGAAAAAAAGGGATTTTTACTTAAAAAATAAAAATAAATAAAAAATAAACTCTTTTAAAATCCTCTAGAAAAAATGATCTGCAAAAACAAAAAATAAATAAATAAATAATAGAAATTAACTTTTGTTTGAAAGTTAATGGATAGAGATTACATACGTGTAATAGTTGAGATTACATACGTACACGAAGAAGAAAGCTTTTGTGGTAAAGGGTAGGATGGAGAACACATTTTTTTCCTTGCCTTTCTATTTTTCTTTCACACAAATTCTCTTCATTTTTATCGAATAATAAAAAGAGCAATTTTTCTACAAAAATGTTTTGACTGAAATATCATATGTGAGATCCACACTTTTTGAATACCCAAACACGCAAAAAATGCAAGAAAATCGTCTTTCCTTTATATTCTAGCTATTCAAATGTAGCGCCAATTATATCATTTGCATGCTATAAAATGGTGTGAAAAACATGGATTAGAATACATTAATTTAAACGGTTAAGATTTCCAAGTTAACTGTTCTCCAAAATTAATCTAAAAAGGGTTAATTACTACATTTCCAACTGTTTCCAAACCAGGGATTAATAACTCCTAACCAAACAAAATCTCCAAATTTGGCGGAGTTGACTTCCTCTATCGAAATTCCAAACCCCACATTTGCATTCAACACTCCCTTTATAAAGCCTTCACAATCATCTCTATCATTGACTTCATCTTTGATTGCGAAGATGGATCCCAAATGCTCCCTTTTCCTTTCTTTCTTACTTCTCCTCTCTTCTGCAACCTCTGCTTTTAACATCACCAAGCTTCTTGGTCAACACCCAGAATTCAAAACCTTCAATGACTACCTCACACAGACACAACTCGCCGCTGAGATCAACCGGCGAGAAACCATTACGGTTCTTGCCGTCGACGACGGTGCTTTGTCGTCGGTATCAGGAAAACCGATGGACGTGATCAAGAATGTCCTTAGCTTACACGTTGTATTGGACTACTATGATGTTAAAAAGCTTCAAACGCTGTCGAAGAAAACATCACTCCTCACAACCTTGTTCCAGGCAAGTGGTTCAGCTAATGGCCAAGGTGGGTTTTTGAATGTTACGGACCTGAGTACAGGACAGGTAGTTTTCGGATCAGGTGAGAAGGGCTCGACCCTTGGCGCCAAATTGGTTAAGTCGATTGCAGCTCAGCCTTACAACATCTCAGTATTGCAAATCAGCTCGGTTATAGTTCCAACTGGAATTGAGAACACAAACTCAAGCTCAAACTCCACCACTTCCACACCACCTTCTGCTGCACCGAAGAAGTCTCCAACACAAGCGTCGAGACCATCAAAAGCACCGTCCACAGCAAGCCCAGCAAAGGCTCCATCTGCACATTCTGCTGCTCCATCAGGCGATGCTTCATCGGAGGCTGATGCACCAGCAGGTGGTGCCGATGCACCAATAGGTAGTGCTGATGCACCAGCAAGTAATGCTGATGCACCTTCGGATGTTAATGCACCCGAAAGTGCTGATGCACCGTCGGATGCTGATGCGCCATCGTTGAGCTCTCCTCCGTCGCCTAGCGTTGCCGACGGACCAGCTGCGGACGGGCCAAGCGGGGAGGCTAGTGCACCGGTTCCTGAAGGGAAATCATCTGGCACACGTGTGGCTCTTGGAACGAGCTTTGTTATTATCACGGGGATCATGTCTGCCTTGGTTGCTTTCTAATTACTAGGGTTTGCCGAAGTAGGAGAAGAAGGTTTTGAACAAAGATATGAGAGAAAGGGAGCGAGATAAAGTGTATGTGTTTTTTGCTTTTTTAATTAATTCGTCTTTCTAAATAAATTAGGAGAACGGAAAACTTTACAGCAGTATGTTCGGTAACACGGAAATTAAAACTGATTATTTTTAAAACAGCAGAGTATTTAAACCTCAGCGTCGAGGACACAACGGTTATTACCTTCGTTTACCTAACATCTGTCTTAATAAATAATCCATTCAAAGGCATTACATTTTGAAATTTGTTTGCTTTATATATTTTATTTTCTTCATTTCATATATGAATTTGGTTGTGGTTCGTTGAATTGGTTTAAGCTCAAAACAAGATGAACAAATTTACAATATCTGACATTGAATTTGAAATCAATCCAAATAAATAATTTAAAGCAAAACAAATTTATTAGTGATTCTATAGATGTTGTCGGACCATACATAATACTTTTGCAGGAGCTTTTCAATTTTTCATGTTAGAAGAATTGTTTTAATGAAATGGAAGAGGCAATGAGTAGAGCTATCAACGGGTTGGATTCGGACATGTCATAAACGGGTTTGAGCTTAAACGGGTTGGGCGGGTTCTACCCGTTTACTAACTGACTGGAAAGTCATGAATCCGAAGCCAACCCGTCAATAAATGGGTTGAACCCGTCTAACTAATTTATTTTTTATTTAATTATTTTTCTCAATTTTAATTCTAAATTAGGGTGTAATATTAGATCATTTAATATATTAAATATTAATAAACATTATATAATATTTAATAAACATGATTGATTTTCAAAAAATAAAATAGATATTTTTAACATATGAAAAAGTTTTAAAATACCAATAAATAATTATAAAATATAATTATAAATCATAAAAGACTACTTAAACGGGTACTTGAACCCGCCTAACTTGTTTATTTTTTATTTAATTAGTTTTTTCAATTTTAATTTTAAATTAGGGTGAAATATAAGATCATTTAATATACTAAATATTATAAAAATATTTAAGAAACATAATTGATTTTAAAAAAAAAATAGATATTTTTAACTTATGAATAAATTTTAAAATACTAATAAATAATAAATAGTTATAAAATATAATTATAAATCATAAAAGACTACTAAACAGGTACCCAACGCCCAACGGGTTGGCATGTCGGGTTCGGGTTGACCTGTATATAGTGGGGTTGGAAAAACCTAAACCCAACCCAATTAAATATTCAGCGACCCAACAAATCCTTTCTCAACAGAGAGTGTGCAACGTATTTTCTTAATCTTTTCAGTGCCGAAAGAAGCTCTCGGCATTTTTGTCAAGTCCCTTTAAGATTGAGCAAGGAAGTTTCAGGCAAGACATCAGGTACTGGGGTTGACTAGATAGCATAACGTCAATTAGAGTAGTTATGTCAGTTTGTGTTAATAACCTACCCTCCCAGAAGGAGCTTTACTATTGATTCGAGCATAGGCAGGCTTACTATTGACTAGACCAAGGACCCTGCCAAAGTCATGCATCATAGGTTTCCCAATAACAATTGGAACCCCAAGATAAGTATTAAGCTCTTTACTGATTGGGAGCTCGAAAGAATCAATCAACCTCCTCTTGGCTTGACAAATTATGTTCGGGTTAACATACATACAAGATTTGGCTCTGTTAATCGCATTCCTGGCTTCAGAGCAAAATTTTGATAATATATGGTTCATGACATCGCACCCCTTAATATCAGATCTACCAAAAATTAACAGATAGTCCGCGTACATCAAGTGGGTTATAGCAAGACTGGATCTGCTAATTTTAATATCATAAATCGAACCCATGTCTTGAGCTCCATTTGGAGCCGCAATCAATACCTGTTGAGTCAAAATAAGAAGGTAGGGTGATAGAGGGTCACCTTGCCAAAGCCCTTTGTTTGGTACGAATTGCTCAGATGAGATTTCCGGGTTTTTTTTCAACTTCTCCAATCGGGTTCTTTGAATTGAGATCATGGCGGGGTTGCCGATTAGCGAATAGGGTACAGGAAAACTTCGGTCTGCTTGGTATAGTTTTTAGAAGTTATTTTTTAATTTTTTAAAAAGATAAGAAAAGTCATTTTGATAACATAAAATAAAAAGTAGTTTTTTAAAAGTCAAAAAGTCAAATGAGAAGTAAAAAAATAGCTTATGAAAATTTAAAAAGTCATTTTCTTTTCTTTCTCTTCGACCACCCTCCTTAGCTAGAGCTAGCAATTGTGTAACTGATCCGTCAACCCGTCTGAATCCAACCCGATTAAATGGGTTTGGGTTGACGCATTTATTAATTAGGTTAAGTTTGGGTTTAGGTTTTAACAACTCGTTTTTAAACGGGTCAATCCGAACCTGACCCGCCAACCCGTTGGCTACCTGTTTAAGTAGTCTTTTATAATTTATAATTATTTATAGGTATTTTAAAACTTATTCATAAGTTAAAAATATATCTTTTTTATTTTTTTTGAAAAAGAATCATGTTTATTAATATTTAATATATTAAATGATGTAATATTTCACCCTAATATAACATAAAAATTGAAAACAAAATTAAATAAAAAATAAACGGGTTAGGCGGGTTCAACCTGTTTATTGACGGGTTGACTTTGGTTCCATAAGTTTCCAACCCGTTAGTAAACAGGTCAAACCCGACCAAACCCATTTAAGAGCAAATCCGTTTATGACCCGTCCGAACCCGACCCAACCTGACCCTTTGCCAGCTCTACTCCTAGCCTCTTCCATTTCGTTAAAACACTTTTTCTAGCATGAAAAATCAAAGAGCTACTGTAAAAGTACTATGAACAGTCCACTGGACGCCTGACAACATCGATAGAATCACTGTCGAATTTATTTGTGTTGAATTATTTATTTGGGTCGATCTCAGATGTCAAATATTAGAAGTTTGTTTATCTTATTTTGAGAACCAATTCAACGGGAGTATAATCAAGTTCATGACTGAGATAAAGAAAATAAAGTAGCAAATTTTGAGTCCAACAATTTCCATTGGGTTATGCCTTTGAATGAGTCATTTATTAAGACCTATTAGATTGTAGGTGAATAGACGTAATAACCATTGTGTTCTCCCGCTGAAGTTTAAGGATACTTTGTTTTCAAAATAAACAGCTTTTAAATTCTTGTTAACAAATATACTTTTTTATCATAAAAATTAAAAAATAAAAAATAAAATTTTGATTTTTAACCATTCAAAAAGTTTTCCTTTCTCCTAATTTATTTAGAAAAATGAATTAATTAAAAAAAAAAAACATTCACTTTGTCTCCCTCCCTTTCTCTAATATCTCATAGATATTTTTGTCCGAAACCTTCTTCTTCTACTTCGGCAAAGCCTGGTAATTAGAAAGCAACCAAGGAAGACACGATCCCCGTCATAATTACAAGGCTCGTTCCAAAAGCCACATGTGTGCCAGATGATTTCCCTTCAGTAACCGGTGCACTAGCCTCCCCGCTTGGCCCGTCCGCAGCTGGTCCGTCAGCGATGCTTGGCGACGGAGGAGAGCTCAACGACGGTGCATCAGCAGCTGCTGGTCCATCAGCACCTGTTGGTGCATTAGCATCACTTGCTGGTGCATCAGCCACCGATGGAGCATCAGCGGCACCCACTGGTGCATCAGGCACTGTTGGTGCATCAGCCTCCGATGGAGCATCGCCTGATGGAGCGGCAGAATGTGCAGATGGAGCCTTTGCTGGGCTTGCTGTGGACGATGGTTTTGATGGTGTTGGA
>JAUPMG010139004.1:0-24971 GCA_031762675.1 Pachysandra terminalis
TTTCCTATTTTCCTTATCTTAAAATTTTATATAACACAAAAACGCCGCTACGTCAGCATTCCAAATTGATCGTACTCACGCCCTTTTTGAAACATGAAAATTACTGAAATGCCCTTACTCTATATTCTTAAATTTCTGGGTTCTCACAACTGCCTTGAGGAGAATTCTTCCCAGAGAACACAGTACGCCCCTTCGTGTTCACTACAAGAATCTCCTTGTATATGTTCTCTGCTCGACCGTCATACTAAGCTATTAGATATTTCTAAAATAAGAACAACATATCACAACCATGGCTTGAATGCAACAAAATTTAAAATAAAAAAAAGAGGAGAGAGAAATAAATCCTACCAAAGAATTTGTCGTAGTTTGGCCACTGTCAGTTGTCCCTTGTCCGGGGATGAATCAATTGCTACTGGAGAGGGAATGGGCCTTGCCACCCTTTAAGCCCGTCCCAATATGGTGCTCAAAGGGGCTTCTTCCTTCTCTTCCTCCACCCTCTCTTCAACTATTCCAACATTCTTCTTCTTTTCTCGTTCTTCCTTCTCTACACTCTCCCTCTCCTTTATCTTTGATAATTCAGTTATTTCCAGCTCATTCTTATTCTTTTTCTCATTCTCACTCTCCTTCTCACTCCTTTCTTCTTTTTCTGTTCACTTTTTCTCTTTGTCCTCTTCCTTCTCTCTCCTCTCCTTTTTCGCATGCTTCTTTCTCCCATTCGCTTTCCTCTCTTAGGGAATCCTTCCTCTTTTGAGCTGTCTTCGGAGATCTCCTCTCCAAGACATTTTCCTTAGTAAGGTCTTCCACGACATCTTCCTCGAATTCTTCTCCTTCCTCATGCTCTATTTCTTCCTCTTCAACTTCAAATTCGCGTACCTCAATGTACTCCAAGTTCTGAGGATATCAGGGGAATGGCTTTGAAACTCCTCAAGAGGGAGGGTACTTCACAGATACATTCCTTAAGCACTAGTCATGCTTAGGAACGTCCTCAAATCTCACATTCAACTTCTCAAATCCGGTAAAATTAATAAAATCTCTCAAGCAATGCAACCAATAGGGCACCCCTCCTCTCCGTTGCTTATCAAAGGTGCAAACCACCCATGAGGAGAAAAAGGAATTATATGGTGCAAGCTGATCTTGGTAAACGGAGCCAGCCACCTTTGTTGAGGTTAGAGGTGCGGAAGGGTGTAATATGATCCATACCAAACTGGCACAACACCCTCTGGGGATTTTAACTCACAACCACCCCTTCATCAGTCTTGGCTAACCCTATCAGGTAGCTAGGATTCAAACCTACTAGAAGGGCCTTTGATGCCCAACTCAAACCAACCCAGTTGTCCACCATTAGGGAGCCTCATCCTCCAAGTTCCCCTCGACTAACAGACTAAATACCCTGAAGGGCTCTCAGTATAATGCCCGTAATACAATTCCTCAACTATATCAAGAATCAACCCTATAGGTAGTTCCCCCATGTCCATGATCTTGGGACACTCCCTTTGCCTAACTCCCCCATATCACAAAACTTCATAACCCGAGAAAGGACATATCTCTTATATTTCTCCTAGAGAAACATTTGAAGAAAACATGTGTTGACACATGTATCTATCATCCTTCGTCCGTTTGAACGAATCAAGTCCATATGAAACCAATTTAAATTCTCAAATAAAGTGCCTAAACACAAGGGAGCCAATGCGACCCGACTCCCCTGCGCAATCTTAATAGCAATTTTAAAAACCCTATTGTTTGCCTTATCAGTAGATAGCCCCTCCAGGATAAATCTCGAGAAGCAGAAATATAATAAAGCTTCGAACTCAATATCAGCGACCTTCATGTCTTGCCGCTCAAAAGGCACTTCAACCTCCCCTTTCTTTGTGTTGCTTTCCTCCATAAATGTCGAACCCATGTAGAGAGTGTATGTATTGTCCCCTTTGAGTCATCCCCAACACTCTTAAAATAAGCCCCCTTCAGAGAGCCCTTCGATTATTTCTCTAGCTTCTCTAAGATGCCTTCCTCCCAGGCAGTCAGCTTTATATCACCTGGGATCAACTCCCCGATCACTAGCAGACTCAGTAGCATCTGCACATCCTCTAAGGTCAGAGTCATCTTTCTGAATACTGTGACGAACGCATGATCTCTTCTGCTCCACTGGTACATTTGGAGCTTCAATCCTTCGTTGTCCCTTGAGCACTCCATCAGGGACACCTGAAAGCTTCCAGCACGCCTCTTTGCCGAAGCTTATGAGTATATACACTATTTGAGAGAATGCACTTCACCTAAGACATCAACCGTATTGGAAGGGTAACGTGAAATTTGAAGCAAATTGAGGAAGTCAGGAAGTTTCCTCTCTCTACTCTAAATCGAGGGATATGCAAAGCCAAAGGACCAGCTACATTAGAGAATCAACATCCGAGTAAGAAGGGATAAGTTCCTCAGTTGGTACAGCCGCTGGAGGAACAAATGGATCAACTCCCACTCAGAAACTGTCCTGAAACAGGGACCTTTCCACCATCATGAGATCCTCCACCATCATAGGTTTGCTCGCTTTTCCCGTGCCTTTGGATGAAGAAGCCATTAAAACTTGAAAAGGAAGCTTTTTGTAGAAGAAGAAAGGTTTGAAAAGTTGTAGAGGACATGAAATCAGAATGCGAGAAGGCAAGAAAGCAGTGAAATCCAAAAAGCACCCCTTCAATTAATTTTTAAAGATGAAAACAATCATGACTTGGGAGAGAAACAAAGCAGGTATGCAAGAAATTCTAAAAATTTGTTGTTTTGAGCAAACACACAGCAGCTGAGGGGATGCACGTTTATTGCTCGCCATTTTTATGCGCACGTGATTTGCTCTCTCTCATCTTGTACACAGGGTTCTAAAGTTGACAGCAGTTTTTAATTCGCCCAAGTCACCCGATGGATTCTTAAAAAACTTTCATGCTCGTCTCACCAAAGGCAGATTGTCATCTGACAGAATCTCGATAAGGCCTCTTTTACATAAATTTTCCTAAGGGATCTTGTTACCCATCAGACTCCCAAAAAGGCATTTCTTACATAAATTTACCTAAGGGAGCTTGTCACCCGATAGACTCACGAGAAGGCTTCTCTTATATGGATTCACCTAAGGAGACTTATCACTCGACAAATTCCCAAAAAAACATTACCTGAACCGAATGGACCCTAGCAAGACCTATTCCAGACTACTTATCAAATAAGGGAACGATGTTAGATGTGCATACCAAGGCTCCCTGAATAAACAAATACATAAGAACTACGAAGAATATGTACATGGACCCAAATCTCAGGTGAATACTTGATGCATACATGCCTCATGTGGAGACACACTGACCAACGAACTAAAGGAAACAATTTTCAAAGAACTTTGCAATATCTCCCGGATGGTTACTAAAGGATTTCCACTTCGAAGAAGTGCTCCACCAGATCCATTATCTCCCGGATGGTTACTAAATGATTTCCACTCTGAGAAGTGCTCCACAAGACCACTTATTTCCCGGATGGTTACTGAAGGATTTCCATTCCGAAGAAGTGCTCCAACAGACCACTTATCTCACGGATAGTTACTAAATGATTTCCACTCTGAATAAGTGCTCCACCATACCACTTATCTCCCGGATGGTTACTAAAGGATTTCCACTTCGAAGAAGTGCTCCACCAGACCACTTATCTCTCAGATGATTGCTAAATGATTTCAACTCCGAAGAAGTGTTCCACCAGACCAATTATCTCCCATATGGTTACCAAAGGATTTCCACTCCGTAGAAGTGTTCCACCAAACCACTTATCTCTCGGATGGTTGTTAAATGCTTTCCACTCTGAAGAAGTGTTCCACCAGACCAATTATCTCCCATATGGTTACTGAAGGATTTCCACTCCGAAGAAGTGCTTCACCAAGCCACTTGTCTCATTATTAAAGGATTTTCACTCTGAAGAAGTGCTCTACGAGACCACTTGACACATACCAAAGTATGCTACCGCATAAAAAATATACTCGCTAGATTCACTTAACATATTTCATACGGAAGGGTTTGCCACCCCAAGAGAGCAAACTCGTCACTTACATATTTCATATTATTCCTACAATAGGATTTTGTTAGTGTCATAGGCAAATCCTTGACATCCCTTAGTTTTACAATTTAGTGATTAGTCATTGTGTGTCTATCTATGCTCTCAAGTGAAGATCAAGCTCATGCAGACCCAAAGAAGGCCAAGCTACAGCAGTCACGTCTGTTGGATGGCCCCTTAGCCAAGGTAAGTATCACGTAGTATACACTAGACAACCCTTAGAAATCCATTGTTAAATCGTTATATTTGACTTAGTATCAAAGGAGCTTGAATGCCCTTTACATTTAAGGGGCATTCAGCAGACCATGGTCATCTGGACATCATGTTTGCAAAACCGAGTATCGCCCACGGTTAGTTAACACTAACCGTTGATGGCCTTTGGGGAAAAAACCTAAGATTTTGGTATATTAGGTTTTCGCAGGGCCTGGTCAACTGACCACTTTGGTCCCATTGACCGGTGGAGGCTCGGCCAGTCCCGATCGACCGATTGCCCTCTCGATCGCAGAACAGCAGGGTATTGTTCTGGCAGTCACCCAGTCGACCGAGTTGATCGTCCTAGCGCGCTCAACTGGGAAAAGCCTTCTGGCAAATCCAGGACCGGGTCAATCGACCGAATGGTCAAGCAGACCGGGTGCCGCGAATATGGAAAAATCTAGCCGTTAGACTTTCTAATACTGGCAGCTGGGATTCTAGGTCGACCGGACACTTTGGTGGGTCGACCAAGAATTATTCATTGGGCTTTTATTATAAATAGAACATTATGTCTCTTGTCCCAACACCCAAAGAGAGAATCCGAAAAACCCTAATAGATTGAGGATAGATGAAAAACATCTAATAGACTATTAGGAGATCAACCCCTCTCTATCTTCTTTTCCACTTACATGGTTTGAGTGTTCGATACTCATATTAAAGAGAAGATAGATTGAGCCAAGTCCTCAACCCTAGAAGTGTAGGAACCTATAAGTAGATTCACACACACACACACACACACACACACACACACACACACACACTTCATTGGGTTATAAGGCCACTGCCCTCTTTTTGAGCCATCCATTGAAGGATCTACAACAAAGGAGCAAAACGAGGATTCATAAGAGAAGATTGGGATTCGTGCACTTCATCGGACTTGCATATTGGTAAATCATCTTGCAGAAAGTCTCATTGTTTTTAATTTCATTAAAAAGATGTACGGTGGATGTAGATTGGTAGCAATCGAACCACCCTATAAGAAACTCAAGTTCGAAGTGAGCCAAGTTAAAAACCTCTTTGTAACGGTTGGAGGTGCATCGTATGAAACATCAGTTTTAGCAGTTTGTGGTGAGCCCATTGGAAAACCAACCAAGCGAGTACCTTGGGACCTTGCGAGGTGCCTTAGGAAGTGTACGTAGGCCAGTGTGCCGAACCACTATAAATCGTGTGTCATTGTGATTGCTTGCATTAGTCTATATGTAGATCTTCTTATTAAGCATATTTTAAATGATGCTTGAGTTATTAGTTCATTTATTCATTGTCATACTTGTTAATCAACAATAACATAGACATAAATGTTAAAGAACAATCAATTCCGCATACAAGATTTTAATCCTATTCACCCCCCTCTTGGACATCTCAATATGCACTTTCAATTTGTATCAGATCTAAGTGCTAAGATACAAGGTTCAATCACCTTGAGTATAAATCCTTGAGATGTCCATAGTTCGTCTCTAGACCTCCCTTCTTCGATGGGTCAAACTATGCTCATTGGAAGGCTAAAATGAAAACATTCCTTAGGTCTTCTACTTGCGATAAATAGACCGTGGTCTCCCCCTTCCATAGAGATTAATATCGAAGGGGTTAAGAGACTGTGAACTCTTGACCATGACTACTAGACTGACATAGACAAGAAGATAAGCATAATTGATGCTATAGCTCTTAATACTATTGCTTGTGCTATTTCTTCTGATGAATTTAGAAGAATATGTATGTGTGTAAATGCCAAACATGCGTGGGACATTCTAGAAATGACCCCTGAAAGAACTACCACGGTCAAGAGGTCCAAACTCCAACTTCTCATAACCAAGTTTGAAAATAATAAAATGGAGGAAGGTGAGACGTTCATGGAGTTGTATGCCGCTTATGATTTCTATTTGGGTAGCCACCCTCGTAGAGATACGATGTGAAGGTTACACTTGGACTGGAAAACTTACGTAATCGGGAATTTCCGGTTCGGGTCATTACAATATCGCAATGCTTGCTAAGAAAATTCTAAAAAGCTTTAATAGGAGAAAGGAAAGTGGAACTCATAAAAAAGGTAGAGCCATTGAGAAATCTATGAACAAATCTTATAATAATAAATCAAAAGAACCCAGTGCAATAACTGTCATGAGTTGAGGCTTAAGAACACCAAGTTGTCTGTTAACAAGGAGGCTATATTTTATGATAATGAGACCTTAACCATTCACATAAAAATTAAAATATGAAATAGAAAGTATGAAAGTCTCATTAATTAAAAGTCAACAAGAAAGTTTAGAGCTTGAAAAATTTTAATCAAAAAACACTAAACTATTATCAAAAACTAGACAACTAAGAGAATCTAGGGATAAGACAGGTCTAGTCTGTCATAGTAAAATTTATAGTAAACCCAACACTTTTTCAACATTTGAGAAAGATGAGTCATCGCATAGTGTGAATATTGGCAAAACCAGGACTGTCTGTAACACCTGTGATGGGTTTGGGCACTTACATTTTGAGTGTACCTTAAGGTCTGACCGGATGACCACCTCCCTTTAGGATAAAGGGAAAGGTATGATGCCCTCTAATTTACAGACTCCCTATAAGAACCAAGTAGTTAAAACTACTAGAAAGAGGTCTTCTAAGTAGATGAGGAATAGGAGAACTCCTAAAAAGTCCACCAAGAATCTGTCGTCGAGAATGTCAGATCAATCAAGAAAATCCTCTGAATTCTCCAAGAACATTTGGTTTACTCCTATCCAGTACCTTATGTGGATTCCCAATAATAGAAATAAATGTTTAGTCACCCACACAAAGGGACATAAGTCGAACCCACCTAGATGGTAACTAGACAGTGGGGCCTCTAGGCACATGTCTAGAGACAAATACTTCTTCACTACATTTGAAGAATTTAATGAAGGTTCTGAAGCTTATGGGGATGGGAGTAAGGCTCGTATAATTGGTAAGGGTGTTGTAAAGCTTCCGAATGTTCCTACTACCATTGAGGATGTTCTCTATATAGAAGGTCTGAAACATAACTTTCTTAGCATCTCATAGCTGTGTAGAAAGCATCGGGTGAGCTTTAGCATTGACAGATATGAGATCTCTGATAGACTTGGAAAGATTGCTATGAGAGGTCTCAGAACAGTAGATAATTGCTATAAAGTTGAAGAAGGATCTTCCACTTCTTCTTTGACCTGCCTTATGGCTTCCACTCTGGAAGGGTACGACTGAAAAGAAAAATCTAATGCTCATTCTAGGAAGGCCATAATGTGCAATTACTGTGGAAACGAGGGACATTTCACATTGGAATGCAAAATAAAACTCTGTGATCTTGTTTTCTCCGTGAAAGGAATATATGTGGAGAAAGAGACTATTGGGGAGACTGAACCCTTGACCATATAAGTAAAATCTGACAATGGTAGGTCTTCTTCAATCTAACAGGATCAGGATCCCCTATCTCCCAAATCGAAGCATTCGAAAGAATTATTTAGACTAATCGATCAAATGAACCAATATTTCAAACTTAAGAAGGTTGTAGAGCATAGCAGGTCTAAGAAGCCACCTAAGCTTCCTTCATCAAAACCTGCTAGGTGGATCCCCGAGGAGTAATTCCCTCGGTGGGTATCACATTATTAGGCATTGATCTCATAGTAAACCCTTATACCTAAGTGTGAGATATGCAAAATATTTATGTACATGTATGTCTTCAGTAATATTTTTCGATGTGCATGATTAGTTCCTTTTTCTTCATGGTTTGTGCATTTTTATAGTCAAATATTTGTTTGCTCTCATCATGAAGGCTTGTGTGTATTTTTAGAAATTTTCTCTGATGTATTTCTAAAATATGCATTTTTTGGGTCGCTCGGTCGATCGGACCAATTTAACAAGTTGACCTACACAGGAATAAATGTTTTGCACGGGCCTTGAAGAGCTTTAAACCCTTTCTCTTCCTCTCTTTTCTGATTTCCTTCTCTGTTTCTCTTCCCTCTTTTTCACATTCTCCTCACCCTTTGATCTCTTACCTTAAAGCTTTGGATTAAAGCTTTATCAAGTAAGATTTCTTCCCTTTTTCTCATTTTGTTGTTGTTTTGTTGCATTGATTTCATCTCGGTAGTGTAGGTGATTTTCTTTGCTAACCTTTAGTTTTTTGTGTGAATTATCTTGTTTTGTGTTAGGAATGAATCTTAGGTGCTATTTCCTTTGTTCTTTGTGATTTTTCTCCTTGTTCTTCCTAGTTTCTCAATTCATTTCTATTTCTACCTGAAATTTGGGTATTCACTTTGTGTTTGTTTTGGTTAGTTATTTGCTTAGTGAGTCTAGGATCTTTGCTATTCAAATTTTTTTCCTGTGTTTTTTTTGGTCGTGAGTTTCTTTGCCAAATCTCTACTGTGCCTAAAAGGACTACAAAAAAATGAACATGGGGGTGAGGCATCTTCTTCAGCCGCCTCTAGCCCTTCAATTGCCTCATCGATAGCTGAACCTATTCCAGAATCTGTCTTCCTCTTAGCCAAAAAGCTAAAAAGTAATAGCGTGGTTGTGGAAAGGCATGCCATCATTAATGACCTCATCGAGAATGGGGCTATTGATATCCTTGCAGAGATAGGCTGGTCTGGCATTCTCCATTGGGGAGGACAAGCATGTCCCCATATGGTCAAAGATATTTATAATCGTATTTTTGCCTTTAGGCTTGACCCCACAACTGATCTCTACTTTTATTCTTACTCCTCTCTCACCTGGTCTTTTGAGAGATTCTCTCCTGATCAGCTGGGTCGTGCCACCTTCTTTCTTTGTGGTCGGGTTTCCACTCATATATTTGACGGTGCACTAAAGGTCTCGTGTCTAAAGCCCAAGTATCGGATATTGCATAATATCTTCACAACAAATGTTTATCCGAGAAAAGGGAACAAGACTGGGCTCTCTCAGTACATGGTCTAGGTTCTGTTTATGGCTGTGATCGGTGTCCGTTGTGCCTTCCTTAATTTGTTGCACCATTATTCAGTTCATCTCCTCTCCGGGTCATAGCGCATGTCCCTTCGGCCATCTCTTAACAGAAATGGGTGAGGTCGTTGGGATGATATCATCTCCCGATGCCTCTGTCATTGAGTCGGTTCCCTTCTCTAAGGCAAACCCGGCAAAGATGGATCTTGTGCCTTGTGATTTTTAGGTGGAGCTAGAGGACGACCCCAATGTTGAGTATGATGAGGACCAGCTATAGCACTCTCCTAAGATGCCTATTCATACACCGTATCAGTGACATGGTTTCAAGGATCGGACTGATCCGGTTTGGATCAGCCAGTCCGTACCGGGATCGGCCAGGACTGGTCCAATCCCAAGCACCGATACAACTATTGTATCAAATGGCTTTGGATTGGACCGGTCCAACCGATATTGATCTAGACTGTTCCAGTGACTAGATCAGACCGATCTAAAGTTTTTTTTTTAATTTATAAAACTAATGATCCAACAGGTATCGGCCTAGACCGGTCTGATACCAACCAGTCCCGATCGGTATCGTTGGTCCGACAATCGGTCCGACCGGTCCATTTTTTTAAGGACAATCCAACTTTCGAATCGGCCAGTATCGCCAATCCGGATCGGGATCGACCAGGACAGGTCTGATCCAAGATCCCAAGACTTAAAACCCTGATCAGTGACCAGCGTCACGTGTTTACACCCGTATAATGTTGGAGACAATGGATGTGCAAATTGTTGAGCTAAGCCGCCAGTTAGATGAACATGCTCGCACGCTGTCTTTGATGAAGAGGATGATGAACCGAACAATGAAGGCTCTTTCAAACATCTCTTCCGGTTGTAGGAGTACAGGGGCTACCATACCATCGACACCACCACTGAGCAAGGAGTAGATGTCTGTCTGTCTGCTTGGATGTTGTAGACATTTGCTATACTGTTTATTTGAGCTGGGATTCTGTGAGCTTGTTTAGTTGTATTTCTATATTATTTTGGATTGTATAAATACAGTATTTGCATAGACCTTGGTTGCTTTATAGTAATATTATTTGCTTTATCTATGCTTGATGTGTTGGATATATTGACATGTGTTGTGTGGTTCATTTTAGAATTTGTATGCATTCTTATATAGGTATATCTATTTCATACATGTTATGTTTGTGTGTTATAGGTCCCAATAGTAAAATTAGAGTTGGCAATGTCTGACCCAACCCAACCCGACCCAACCCAACAAAACGGGTTAGGGTCGACCCGTTTATTAAATGGGTTGGGTTCGGGTTTAGGTTTTGTCGACCCGTTGGTAAACAGGTTGAACCCGACCCAACCCGCCTAACCCGTGTTGACCCATTTAACGTAGTTTCTTCTCTCTTTAATTTAGTATTTTACTATTTTTATTTTCATAGGTTAAAATATGTTTTGAATGTTAAATAGATTTTTTTACAATATTTATTAAAAATATAATGTCAAATAGATGAGGTGAATGATTTATTATTTTATTAATTTAAAATTAAATTAATTAATTAATTAAATTTTAAACGGGTTGACTGGTTCAAACCGTTTATGGGAGGGTTAGGTTCGGGTCCATGTTTTCTTGACCCGCTAGTAAACGAGTCAAACCCGACCCATTGCCACCTCTAAGTAAAATTTAGCCGATTTACACACATATGAATGCACACACCACTTTGAATGTCTATATCCGTTGTTTTTTCCCATTGGGATTGGGACTGTGCCTTTATAGGTAAATCTTTGTTGTGATTCCCAATGGGCTGTCGAACTATTTTGCATGTTTTTATATATTCTTATGTATGTTATAGCTTGACTGTGCACTGTGACCATAAGTAGATCTTTATGGGACATCTCAAGGAGATTAAGAGGTTATCTGGTTTTATAGTAAAATCCTAAAACCAACCTCGAATCCCCATCTCATGCACATAATACCCTCATAGGTATATTTGATTGTGTGTGCATGAGTCAGTTTGTTGCTTTGGTTGTGGGGTTTATAGTAAAATCTGAGCCCACCAAGCATGCAAGCTTACTTTGGTGTCCCCTATATAGGTATATCCCTTTGTCACGTTTTGACAAAAAGGGGGAGAACTAGGTACTCCACCCATATTTTGTGTTTGCTTGCAGGTATTGGTAAATTTTTTGATGCATGTATGTCGAAGTATGGGGGAGCGGATCCAAGAGCTAAGAGGGAGCACAGAGAGTGCCTTGAGTCATATTTTTTGTATCTTAGCTCTAGGATTTCAGTTTTGAATTGAGTTGTTTTGTACAATTCAATTCTGTAATGCCTAGTAAAGTACCTAGGCTAGGTGTTTTTGTCACAAATTGACAAAGAGGGACATTGTTAATGTCAAAGGAAAATCCTTGACATCCTTTAGTTTGTCAATTTAGTGACTTAGTCCTTTTGTGTCTGTCTGTGCTCTCAAGTGAAGATCAAGACTCGTGCGGACTCAAGGAAGGCCAAGCTACAGCAGTCGCATCCATTGGATGGCCACCTAGCTAACATAAGTATCACAAAGTATACACTAGATAGCCCTTAGAAATCCAGTGCTAAATTGGTATAATTGAATTAGTTTCAAAGGAGCTTGAGTTCCCTTTACATTTAAAGGGCATTCAGTAGACCAAGCTCATCCGGACATCCTGTTCAGACAACCGAGTACTGCCCACGGTTAGTCGACACTAACCATGGATGGCTCTTAGGGAAAAGACCTTAGATTTTGGTATATCATGTTTTCCCAGGGCCCAATCGACTAACTACTTTGGTTCGATCCACCGGTGGAGGCCCGATTGGTCTCGATCGACCGATTGTCCTCCCGATCACAGAATAGCACCCTGTTATTCTACAGACCCTGCAGTCACCCAGTCGACCCAATGCGCCCAATTGGGGAAAGCTTTCTGGCTTACCCAGGACCAGTTCGACCGACCGAATGGTCCGATCAACCGGGTGTTGTGGATTTGGAAAACTCTAGCCGTTAGACTTTCCAATCCTAGCAGTTGGGATTCCTGAGTCAACCGGCCACTTTGGTGGGTCAACCGGTAATTCGTCGTTGGGGCTTTTATTATAAATAGAACATTATGTCTCTTTCCCCAACATCTGAAGAGAGAGTTCGAAAAACCCTAATATAGAAAACTCTAAGAGGCCATTTGGAGATCAACCCCTCTCTATCTTCTTTTCCACTTTCATGGTTTGAGTATTTGATACTCACATTAAAGAGAAGATAGATTGAGCCAAGTCCTCAACCCTAAAAGTGTGGGAACCTATAGGTAGATTCACACACACACACACTTCATTGGGTTGTAAGGCCCTTTTCCCACTTTGTGAGCCATCCATTGGAAGATCTACAACAAAGGAGCAGAGAGAGGATTTGTGCGAGAAGGTCATGCTTCGAGCATTTCATCAAACTTGCATATTGGTAAATCATCTTATAGCAAGTTCTCATTGTTTTTACATTTATTAAAAACCTGTATGGTGGATGTAGATTGGTAGCAATCGAACAACCCTAACTGGTTCGAGATGATCCAAGTTAAAAACCTCGTTGTAACGGTTGGAGGTGCGCCGTATGAAACTTCGATTTTAGCTATTGGTGGTGAGACCATTGGAAAACCATCCAAGTGAATACATTGGGACCTTATGAGGTGCCTTAGGAGTGGATGTAGGCCAACATACCAAACCACTATAAATCATGTCATTGTGATTACTTGCGTTATTCTATAGGTAGATCTTCTTGCTAAGAATATTTTAAATGATTGTACGAGTTAAGTGAGTTATTCATTGTCATATTTGTTAATCAAAAATAATATAGGCATAAGTTTTAAAGAAAAATAAATTATGCGTAAAAGATTTTAAAACCTGTTCACTCCCCCTTCTAGGACATCTCAATCTGCACTTTCAGGTTTGCCACCCCAAGTGGATCGACTTCTCTGTAACGCTTCAAAAGGAGTTCATACCCGTGGGGTCATTATACATTGTTTTACCCGCTCAGGGGGCTCCCACCTCAGGTGACCCTCCATTTGCACATGATCGATCTTTCTCCCCGAATAGGTCTTCATGAACTACTGAGCACATCAACCTCAAAGACAGTATTCTTAAAAGCAATGAAACTTTAAAAGCTCTGAAGATTCTTATGACGTAATTAGATTAGCTTTCCAAAAGGGGAATGTGACGTACAGAAATGGTGGGATCAGAGACAAGATTGTTGTCTCAAACAGACTGCTAATGCACAGATTACATGACATGTGTCAACCTAGCACTGTTTGATGACAATCTCGTACACAGGAAAAAAGAATTGTCATTAAAATATTCAAGCTTATTCATGTGTCATAGCAGTTGACATGTCCACTCCTCGTTTCTCCTTATAAATAGGAGAGTAGTATGAAGAGAAAGGGATCTGAACTCTAGTTCACCCTCAAGTTGAATATCTTTCTATCTGATGTTTCTCTCTAGTGTAGGTTTCTCTCTATAGAAGTGGTTGTACTTCCTCAACATACTTGCTTGAGCATTGGGGGGCCGCATACTTTTATCAAGGTAATGTTAAGGACCTTATAACTCAGAGAATATTCTCATAGCTATTTAAAGTTTTCCCCTTGAAGAGTCCTTCCTCCACTATCATGGGCAATTGGGGAGACATTATCATCTTGATCAATGAAGTTGCTACAGTGACGAATGACGTTAGAATCAAGCGGTTCTACCAATTTATGGGTCATTTGGACAAGGTGATGAACAAAAGGGGTTTTAAATTCCCCTAGCTATTGAAAGCACTTTATTTCATTTGTTTTCATTTTGCTAGTATGAGGGATAATTTGGTCAAAGAGAAGAGTTCTCTTAAAGAATTGATTGCTATCCAGAAGAAATATCAAAGTTGTAGAAAAGCCCAAGAATATCAATAGAAAATTGATGTTTTGAAGGAGAAAGCACAAAGCACAAGATCTTTGGACCGCCATTGCAAGTTCATTGGAGAGATAACGAAGCTATAAGGCGCGTTGAGAGGTATAGAGGCTTGTTACATGGAGGTTGATCGTGAAATATAGTACCTAAGGATGTGTTCAGAAGGCATTGATACAAGAATAGATGACGTGGTCACCTGTACACTTTTGCACACGTGGCACACACTCACAAGGTACACGTAATACATATGTGTGGTTATTTTATTTGTGATGTTTGACCCGTGTGTATGATTGTATGGTTTATTGAATTTCAAGATGATATGTGGTTTCGGATTTCACATTGCATGACCAAATTGTGTTTTATTTGCAATCTTGTGTGACGGTGCGTGTATGCTTGTATGGGCGAGCATGCACCGTATCCTGTTTTGGTACTTAAGTGATTTTGGTTTAACCATCTTGTGTGGTTTATGTGGTTGGACCGGTGGTTGAATTGGAGAACCAAGGCCTACTCTATAAATATGAGTTGTTGGGTTCTGGTCAAATAAAGAATTCTAGTTAGACTTAGTTTTGGAGAATTTCGCAAAAGTATAGTAGCGATTTGGGAGAGAAAATTAGAACGTGGGTTTCCTGCAGGGCTTTTCAGAGTTTTGCTAGTACATTCTTCCTTCGTCATCGGATCTTTATAATTCTTCATTCTTTTATTCGTGATTTTGGAAGGCGGTAAGTCTCGTATTTTCGTGGAACTTTTCTGAGCACGTTTGAGATAGGTGTCCTACAACTAACTTGTTTTCTTCATACCCTTTGATATTAGGTTGCTTGAAATGATTTCGAAAATCAGAAGATGGGATTATATTTGTGATTTAGATTATGCTTTAAACAAGAGGAAAGCAACATGATTTACGATGCTTTAAAATTGTTGATATGTGTTGCTAGTGAAGTGCTAAATAAATTTATCAAGAAATTTATTTGATAAAATTATGCATGCTAAATTTATTTTTAAATTGGGTTTCTTAATCCCTAGATTAACCTAGTTGTTGTTTGATTGATTTGAGTAGCATAGGAGTTATGGAAGAAGAGGGTTTTCAGTGTGTAAACAAGAAGTGGCCCTAGGAAGTCTTCGGGATGACTAGAGATCCACTTGGATACCCAAAAGAGAAACTCAAAAATTTTGAGTTCCGTGCTACTCAGTCGACCAAACAGGTGCTACAGGTCAACCGGGTGAGAGTCCAGTCGACTGAGCATCGACCGGTTGCTCTCGGTCGCAAATATGCATGCCACTGTCAATTGCTTTCTGTAGGAAATTGGATGACCGGGTGAATAGGGTAGGTCGACCGGTTACCGATATGTGTTAATTTATCCATTAGGTGTCTAAATGCAATCGGTCGACTGGACAAAAGTGACAGATTGATCAATCACACCCAGAATTTGAATGTTAATATGTTAGATTGTGTTGGTTTATGTATTGTGCGTGATGGGATTGCACGTGTAAATGGGTGCACGTGTAGAGCCGAATGAGTGTGGATTGATGAATTATGAATGTAGTTATGATGGGTTTGATAATGTGTTGTGGTTTGTTAGATAAGATGTTAATGGTTGGTATGATGATGCTATGCTATGGAATGTGTGATTTCAGTAGAATGTGATATGGTTTGAATGGTGTTGAGATTGTTGTTATGTGATACTATATGACAATCATGAAAAACATGTTTGGATGTTGGATATGATTATGCATATGATATGTGAATGGTATCGATGATGTGAACGCAATGCTTGTACAAGGTAAGTACTATGCATGATGTTGTTTGTAAGCACGGGGTACAAGTTTTATTTATAATTACATAACACGGTTAGATGTTGACTGTTCACCCTATGATTGGTTGGGTTAAAGGACCTTGGTAAATTCCCAGAGAAAGGAAGGAGGTAATGGGGATAGATGCTAAATGGTCTAGGTGGGGGCAGGAAGAAGCTTTGTCACTACCAAGGATGGTGAAGCCACCACTCGTGGAGCATAACAGGTGGAACAAAGTCACCCATCCAAAGTTCCCACATCCAATTCAAGAGATGATTAAAACTCAAAAGAGGAGATGGCAACGGCAACATGCCGATAATAGAAGAATTCATATCCATCCATCGAACGAGGTATGGTGATAAGGCGCGAAGAAATAAAAGCAATCCATGCACGAAAAACATCGATTAATCTATGACAGATCAAAACTTCGCCAATTCAGAAAAGGGTAGAGAGAATCCCATCTGAGGAACTATCACCAGAGATATGGAAGAAGACCTACTCCTCAAAAATTTATTAGCTGAGTTTAAGGACTCAGAAGTTTACAAAGAATCGGCCATACCTCCAGCCGATACCACCCATACAAAAACCATCCAGTTTGGATCAATGCCACCGATTTCTATGCCATGTAATACGGCCTTCACTATATCACAAAAACTTCAAGGCAACAGAGCAGGGTCGACCCAGACAGAGACCCAGCTGTTGCTTACCTCGTTGATCCAGACGAGGAAAAGTCAGATCAGACGGTAGAGTTAAGGATGAACAATGGCCAAGGTAAGCCTTCCGAATCGACGGTCGTTTCTTCCAAAATGACAAAAAAATGTAACCTTTAAAAAGCCACCCAAAAGGAGAACTCAACATCTTAAACCCTTGTACAATAGTGTTCATATGGGCGGGATCCCAGTCACCAAAGTCCTAGTGGACAATGGCACAACCGTCAATATATTGCCCATAGGCATTTTAAAAAGACTAGGAATGACAAAGGAAGATTTAATCTTGACCGAAGTAACGGTCAATAATTTTGCAAAAGGGATTACTTCAACAAAGGAAGTCATCCCGATCGAACTAACGGTCGGAAGAAAGAAAACGGCGGCTGCCTTCTTCATAGTAGAATGATCTTCTAGCTATAGTGCACTATTGGGAAGAGACTGGATTCATTCCAATTGGTGTGTAACTTCTTCACTACACCAGTTGTTGATCTTATGGAATGGGGACAAGATCGAAGCAGTGATGGCAAACGATAAATCATTTTTGGCCGATTCTAACGCGGCCGAAGCCATATTATATGGCGAAGAAGTTGGAACTATACATTTTATCGGCCGTGACAACAAATGACGACCGACCGGGATATCGACGACGGTCGATTCAAAAGATCCCAGGGATGCTGAAGTAAAAGCATCTACGTCCCAGCCAAATGAGATAGTCCTCTAGTCAAAGGACAATGTATGCATAATAGAAGAGGTCCAATGATAAATGACCTCAAAAAATAAGAAAGGTCAGCCATAGTCGAGGCCACCTTAGAAAAAGTAAGAGGGTATTTGAAAGAAAAGGCAACCGAGAAACGGCACCTGGAGAACATGACTGAGTGTATACTAGAGAAAGAGAGAACAAAGGAGTTTTCAGAAGAAGAGAACATGACTGAGTGTATACTAGAGTCAAACGTGAGGAATGAATTGGAACAGTTGTTGAGGGAATACTGTTATGATGTATATCCGCACATCTTCACTGGCCAATGGAAGCTTGAAATGTGGTGCCTAAAGGAGCCAATAGAAGTGCCGCACACAGTACACAAAGAAGCCAATAAAGATGTGCCACATAGCGTATACTGCAGACTAATAAAAATAGTGCATACTGAAGAATAGAAGAAGCACCCCACATAGCGCATTGTAGAAAACCAATAAAGGCGCGACACTTAGCACGCACAAGAATAAGCAGAAGCGTTGTGCGTGGCATGTGAAGAGAGCTACAGATGCACGACGTGTGGCGAGAAAGATTAAGGGCAAGTGAGCTCACGGCTATCCAGCCGTTCAGAAAGAAAGGCACGAGAATGATCAACTCACGTTCTAAAGAGGAGTTCAAAATAAGGTGCAAGCAATTACCATAACTGAATTGAACGGTTAGATTACCACTCAGCATTCTCTATAAAGATACAAAGGACCTGCTCTTCCAAAGCCCCCTCACATAAATCAACATAAGCCAGCGCAATGCTGTAGTTGACCTCTGGGTCACCTATCTCCTCCATTGTTGCCTTCGCCACAACAACAGTGTTGGGTTCCTCTGCTTCTCACTAGCCACTCACTCAGGAGTATTGCTCTCAACATTGGTAAGCCCTTCCAGTCTGCATGTGGGTCACAGCCACTGGAACGTGAAGCCCCTCAATTTATCCAGTTTGGGTCTGCTGCTCTCAGCCTCAGACTGATCACCACTGCCAGCCCTCGGGAAGCTACTCTCAGCCTAACGGTCTCTTATCTAGCCTGCAAGTGTGTCACGGCCACTGCGATGAGCACCACGGTTCACCAGTCTTCTTTCTATCTTTTACATTTTTATCATCTACCTTGAGAAGATGCATGTTAGTAGTCTATCCAGTCATACCGTGACCACAGACGTTGTGATAACCATCGCTAGGTTTACCAGCCTTCTTTCTATCTCTTTTGTTTATTTATTTCTATCATCAACAGTATGTTATTTAACCATGAATAAAAACTTGATTGAAAGCAAGAATGCGATGCATTATCTCTGATTTGGCAATCATTTCACCTATTTGAAGGAATTAGATAGACTCAACCAAAGGAAGAACCCCAACCTTTGAATAATCGCCTAATAGCCTAACGGACGCAAGACCGATGGCCGATTGCATGACTGATTTCCCTGCCAACCCAGTTTAGTCAATGTTAACTGGGGCCAGGGGTCAAAACCTGAAACCCCAAACTATAGACTAGTATAAGTCCTGGCACGCACGTGCGAGATACTCACACCCATTCACCTACGTAGACCACCAAGAACGAGCGTCGTCGACCACACGTCCGAGAGGGGGTCCAAGAGGGAACATACCTTTTTTGCCTCTCCCGGTGGGACACCAGGTGTAATATGCGGCCAAGGAGTGCCCGGATTTAAGGGGAAGATACGGATAAACATCTGCCTTTAGGAGGCGGAGAACAACAGGTACATGATCCTCCCAGAGTAGAAACGGTTAATGAGTTTGGATCTAGGTCTAGGCCAACTTATCAACCGGGAGACCCAGATGGGTTATTCCAGACCTTAACTAATATGTTCACCAAATGGATGACCGAAACTAATTGGTCTTTTACTTTACTCAATGAAAACAATGGACGGGTAGCGGCTGCCTCTAACGTTAATCGAGGGGATATCACTTCAGTAGAGAATACACCCACGGTTGTCAGAAGAAACGGTCATAACGAAAACATAGGCACACCTGGTACCAGAATCAGTCAAGGGACACCAAGGCTAAGTGGCAGAAATGCCAAAAGGCAACCCCAGTCAGGAAATTTTGATACCGGTCAAGAGGCAGGCTTTCCCTTCATGATCGATAACGAGTTGTTCCAGGAGAACAATGACATGACCAATCCAACAATCAGAGGTCTCGAACGAAATCAAGTCCACCGCATGGTAAGGGGCCTTAGGCCACTTACCAAACAAGAGGATGTTCAAGCCTCTATACAAAAGGTCGTATCCTGAGTTGATCGATCGTTGCTACGAATTCCCCAAGGGGTTCAAAATACCAGAATTTTCCCTATTTTTGCGTGAAGACGACCAGTCTACCATTGAGCACATCAGACGCTCTACCGTCCAATGTGGGGAGGCTGCGGCCAATGATTACTGCAAGCTGTGGCTTTTTGGCAATTCTTTGACAGGATATGCCTTCATATGGTATATAACTTTGGCTCCCAATACTGTACAGGGTTGGACTAAGATGGAAGAGAAATTCCAAACTCAGTTTTATAGAATTGAGCCAGAGGTTTCAATAGCCGATCTAGCCAGGCTAAGGTAATTATCTGACGAATAGGCCGACAAATTCATAGCCCGTTTCAAGAGGGCTAAAAACAAATGCAAGTTGACCCTCCCCGAGATCAAATTTGTGAAGCTAACCCAAAACGGTCTAGGGATAGAGCTTCGGAAGAAGTTCGAAGGAATGGAATTCGAAGATATGTTTGAATTTTCCTCCAGGGTAACTAAATATGAATGGCTTCTTAAAGAAGAAAGCCAACAGAAAATGGCCACGTTCAGGACCTATTACCAAGACCAGAACTATAAAATTGACCTGACCGAGGCAGTGGCCAAAACACCGATGATATGTTCGTCTTAGAGAAAGAATAACCAACAGGTGTCCAGGCAAGATTACAAAAGGACCTTCAATGACAACAGCAAACGATACACATTCGACGTATCTAAATGCCATGAGATCTTCGACCATCTCTTACGGGATAGGTTCTTGATAGTCTTAGACGGTCATAAACTCCCTTCACCTAAAGAAGGGAGAATACTATAAATATCATGGTTTGAAGACACATTCGACCAGTAACTGCTTCACTTTCCGGAATATTGTGCAAGAAAACATTGACAAAGGAATGCTCAAATTCACAGAAAAAGGAAATGAATTAATGGAAGTGGACGCCAACCCATTCCCAACAGGGGTGTCAATCAATGCGGTGGCCTCCAAGGTTTGTTGGCCCATAGATGAGTCTCAAAAGAGAAGATTTGTAATCGGCATAGGAAGGAATTCCTAGTCGAAGGAATGCGGTGAGACTGTCACGAGCAACCAACATCCCCCCAAGCAGACCGGAGGAGAAAGGCTCTGCTCTGTGATGATGCCTCAGGGAAGTCTATAAGTGGGTTTGGCACCGTGTGGAAGACCGTGATGAGCGACAGCCTCATCAGCGACCATGGAACAAATGGTCGAGGTGGGGGCTAGAAGAAGCTCGACCACGACCAAAGATGGTAAATCCACCGCTCGTGGAGAATCATAGGTCGAATAAGGTCACCCATCTTAAATTCCCACACTAGTCCAAGAAAGGACCAAGACTCAAAGGAGGAGATGGAAATGGCAGCAAGCCGACCATCGAAGAATCCACATTCATCGGTCTAAAGACTGAGGCCTAGTGATCTGGCAAGAAGAACTGAAGGTCGTTGGGTCGCACAAGGCCCCGGTCCAGAAAAAACCGACCGAAACTTCATCAGCCCATGAAATAGTCGAGAAACAACCGACTGAAACTTCACCAATCCAAGAAACGGTCGAAGAAGAGTCGACCGAAGGTTTGTCACCAAAGGACATAGAGCTTCTTCGTTCGAAGGTTTGTCACCAGAGGACGTGGAGGAAGACCTCTTCCTCAAAACACTACTAGCTGGACTTGAAGACCTTGAAGCTCACATAGAATCGGCCACCTTAATGGTCGATACAAACACCGTAGAACCCATCCAATTTGGATCACTACCGCCGATCTCGATGCCATGCAATATGGCCTTAACTCTACCCATAGCCTTTCAGGCAGAGGTCTCAGATCAACGGAGCCCAATCAACCCAAAGGACGACTTCACCATTTCCTACCTCGTCGATCCAGACGCAAGAAGACTGAACAAATGGTGAAGGTAAGAACGGTCGATGACCGAGGTATGTCTTCCAATTCAACGGTCTTCTCCTCTCAGACGACCGAAAAGGTGGCATTTGAGAAGCCACCTGAGAGGATGACTCAACATTTGAAACCCCTATATATTAACATCCAGATGGACGGGATACCGGTCACCAAAGTCCTGGTGGACAATGGTGCGGCTGTCAATATACTACCTATAAGTCTTCTAAAAAGAATAGGTAAGACAAGGGAAAATCTAATCCCGACCGAAGTAACGATCGTTAATTTTGCAAGAGGGATTACATCAACAAAAAAGGTTATCCCGATCGAATTAACGGTTGGGAGGAGGAAAACGGTGGCTGCCTTCTTCTTGGTAGAATCATCTTCCAGCTTCAGTGCACTGCTGGGAAAAGATTGGATCCACTCTAATTGGTGTGTACCATCTTCGCTACACCAATTGTTGATCTTGTGGAATGGAGACATGATCGGAGTCGTGATGGCGAACAACAAACTGTTTCAAGCCGACTCCAACGCGGTCTAAGCCATGTTATATGGTGAAACAATTGGAACATTGCAGTTCGTTGGTCGAGAGAGCAAAGGCGGGCCGACTGGGATATCGAAGGCAATCGAAGATCCTAAGGATACTGAGGCAGAGGCATCTACATCCAAACCGAACGAAATAATCGTTTATCTATCTAAGGACAATGTGTGCGTCATCAAAGAGGTCCAATGAACCATGGCCTCGAAGAGAAAGAAGGGTCGACCACAGTCGAGGCCACCCTAAAGAGAATCAGAGGGTATCTGGAGGAAAAGGCTGCCGAAAAATGGCACCAGATAAACATGACGAGGTGTATACTGGAACAAGAGGAGACAGAGGATCCCTCACAGGAGAAAACTTCTATGGCCGATCTAGCAGCGTCCCCCGCCAAATTAGAAGATACACTCGCGGAAGTCCAAGACCCTCTAGAAGAACTCAATCTAGGTACCGATGAAGACCGAAGACCAGTCTATATCAGTGGACTGCTAGATCCTGGCATAAGAAAAGAAATGGAACAGCTGCTGAAAGAATATGCTAACTGTTTTGCATGGGACTACCATGAAATGCCAAGATTAAACAAAATATTGATGGAGCACAGACTGCCAATGAAACCAGATTTTAAACCCTTCAAACAACCACCAACAAGGATGTCGGCAGAGGTTACCCTAAAAGTCAAAGAGCATATTAAAAGATTGCTTGCGGCCGGATTCATCAAACCAATCAGGTACACAGAATGGTTTCAAATGTCGTACCAGTGATGAAGAAGAAAGGCAAGCTAAGAGCCTGCATAGATGTCAGAAATCTCAATTTAGCAACTCCTAAAGACGAATATCCTACTGTTATAGCCTATATTTGCTTATCTTCATTGACTAATGGTAATGTGACACCTGGCGCCATGATGCCAAGCGACGCGTTGATCACAGTGCGCTAGGATTCCAGGTGTAGCTTCGATCACGACGCACTAGAAAATCAAATAAGCACTGATCAACGGCGTACAGGAAGCCAGTGTAACGCTGATCAACAACATACAGGAAGCCAAGTGTAACACCGACAACGGCACTCAATTGAAGGGTTGGCGAACCGCCCAAAAAGTTAACTAATGATCTAAAGACAAATTGAAGGGGTTGGCGGATCGCCCAAACGACACAAAAAGTAACCTCGAAAGGGGATAAGGAGAGCTGACGAACCGCTCAGAGGGTTGGCGGACCGCCCAAAAGGGGAGAAAGGGGCTAACGGACCACCGAAAAAGGTTGACTTATGGTATTGATTTAAACTCTTGGATTTTGATTTTTGATTTTTTTTTTTTTGGATTTTGATTCTTGATTTTTGCATTCAAAACAACCAGGGAAATGAAACCTTATTTTTTTTATTTTTTTCCTTTTGAATTTTTTTTTGTTAGACTTAAAGTGAATTAAAAGAACATGGTGCCAGAGAGTTGATTTTTTTTTTTGAATTTATTTTAAGACTTGAAGGACTCAAAACATCATGGTACCAAGAAAATGAAAAAAAAATTATGATTGTTTTTAGGATTTAAGAGATTTAAAACAACTTGATAACCTATAAAACAAACACAAAATAATATGTGACTGATGCAGGACTCAACCCTAAAAATTGAAGAAAAAAAAATGTGGTATATAACCCCTTAAAAATAAGGGATTGTATAACTTGTGAAACTTGTTTGCAAACTCAACATAATATATGAATAATGCATGATGACTCACAACTCTAAAAATTCAAAGAAATGGTATATAACCCCTTAAAATTAGGGACTACACAACCTAAAACCTGTATAAAAACACAACATAACATATGACAACGCATAAGAACTCACAATGACATGACTATGAATGACAAGATAATGCATGAATGATGCAGGCCTCAAAATCCTAAAAAGTAAAAAAATAAATAAAAATGGTATATAACCCCTTAACAATAAGGGATTAATAAACCTGAAACCTGTATATCCTGTGAAAATCTCAACATAACATATGAATAATGCGTTAAGAATTCACAATGCAATGACCATGAATGACAAGATAATGCATGGATCATGCAAGACTCAAAACTCTAAAAATTTGAAAAAAAATGGTATATAACCCCGTAAAAATAAGGGATTACAACATTTGAAACATGTATAACCTATATAAAAACCCAACACGACATATTAACAATTCATAAAAACTCAACATTCATGGATGATTCATGATTCAAAACCCTAATTCGAAAAAATGGTATATAACCTCTTAAAAATAAGGAACTAATAAACCTAAAACCTGTGGAACCTATATAAAAGTAACATAACATATGACAATGCATAAGAATTCATAATGCAATGACCATGAATGACAAGATAATGCATGGGTCATGCAGTACTCAAAATCCTAAAAATTCAAAAACAAAATAGTATATAAAACCTTAAAAATAAGGGATTACACAACCTGAAACTTATGAAACCAATTCCAAACAATGTATACAAAACTCTCAAAATGTGATGTATGATGATATGGGATGGTTATGAATGAGTTTGAATTAGAACCTATTTTGGATCCATTCTAACCAATAATTAATCGGATACTATGAATCAATGGTTAAGTCTAGGCTCGCGTGAGTCCCACCTAGCTTACATGACTAGATGGACTTACATGGATCTTGTTTCACTTGATGATATGAAAATGAATACATGGGTCTTAATGTGGGTCCATGGATAGGAAATAACCCATTGATTACCATTGACTCACGAATGAAGCCTAGGTCCCTTTGAGCCTTTCATGATATACCTAACCATTTGGGTTTGTATGGACCTTGGACATTGTCACGCCCCGGATCCCGGTGACTCATATCCCAATGTGGGATGGCACGGATCACGAGGTATGACCTTCGGGATCTATTGCTAGACCGCGGATCGTATATCATAACCACTAAA
>JAUPMG010139005.1:0-11304 GCA_031762675.1 Pachysandra terminalis
CCATTAGTGTAGATATTGGTTAGTATATATTCACTAAGCAAGTATTACATTACACATGTAATTATTAAGTTAATTATGATTACTATTTAATTAAATTTCAATTCATTACAGTAGTTGCTTAATTTTTCTGGTGTCTGGTATAAAATTATAAGTCCTTTCCATGATGTAACTGCTTAGTACAAGTAGTAGGAATAGACAGGAACATGAACCAGAATAGGAATAAGAGGAAACATCTCAAACCTCTCTTTTAACCTATCTTGCTTCTTTTAAAGAGAGGTCGATGGAGAAAGAAAGGAGACATTTTCAAAGAGAGTGACATCCATGGTAACAACTTTTATGTTAGTCACCAAATTTAGACACTTATACCCTTTTTGAGTTGGTGACTGGTAACTGGTAAGTACCTCAAGAACCCTTTATTGCCTTGGGATCCAATTTGGTACAGTTTGGAATCATTGCATGAATAAAACAGAGACAACTGAACAGATGAGGAGGAATAGGGATTGGTTTGGACTTAGTACCTGAAAAGGATATTTGAACTCAAATACCCTGGATGACATCCGATTGATAAGAAATGCTGCTGTAAGAACTGCTTCAGCTTAATATCTTTTAGGATCATTCATAGTCTACAATGAATTATTCCATGTCCCTCCAGATACATTTGCAAATCTCCTTTTGGATACTCCCTTGCATTGCTGTAGCACAAAATTTTTATATATTTTTTTCATACTGATTCTGAACCATCTTGTGAAATCTTTTATATTGTTTGGTACTTCACTTCTTGACTTGATCAAGTACAACCATGTACATGGAGAGAAATCATCCACGAATATTATAAAACAACGATATCCATCCAAAGAAGCAATGGATGAGAGACTCTAGACATCAGAATGAACAAGTTGAAAATAAGCGTTTTTATTACCACCAAGGGAAATAGGATCTACAATGTTTGGCCAACTGAGAGACTTGACGCTGTAGACTCGACTCAGACTAAGTCAAATAATTCTGGAAATAGAAATTTTAAAGAAGACAATCATAAGTGGCCTAATTTGATATGTCGGAGTCTAATCTCAGCATCATACTACCACTATTATTGTATGATGCTACTCGACTGTAAAAGCTGTAGGAGAACTTGTGTCCAGTAAATAGAGGCCAGCTGCCTCATGACCACTCCCCATCATTCTCTTTATTATCAAGTCCTGAAAATCACAATGAGTGGGATACAAGGTTACACTGCAGTTCAGATTCTTTGTAAGACTACTCCTATACAGCAAATTAGTTTATAATTTTGGAACACAAAGAACCAAGGACTGGGATAAGTGATCATTTTATTTTTAGCTGGTGTCTCCTTTTCCTCATGTGGTGGACAATGAGCCATCAACAATTTTCACTTTTGTCTTGACCATAAAGTATATTATAAGATTTCAAGATAGTGCATGTACTGGTCATCTGGTTAGAAGCCCCTGAATTGATAATCCAAGGAGGACAAGAATTTTTTGAACTAAATTAGTAGACAGAGTACCTAATTGAGCAAAACAAGTAGAGGAGTTAGGCTGAGAAGGGCAACCTTCCTGTTTTTGAGTGAGACTACGGAGACTCTCCAACTCTGAGGCTGATAGGCTATTGGAGGATAAGGATGACGAGCTTCCAGGCATTGGACTTGGAGAGATAGAAACTATCATGGATTCATTGTTCCCACTAGGAAGCTTAGTAAACGGATTACCCCTAGTGTACTGAGCATCCCCTCATGGAGTTCCTAACATGTCTTTATGGTGTGCCGAGTTCTCCTGCAATGAGTGCACTTCAGTTTATCCTTGCCTACTTTCTATTTCCACCTTTTTCGTCCTTTCGAAGGTTAGAGGAGACAAGTGCCAAATGCTCTCTGGAAATAGGCTACTGCATCACTTTCTTCTGGTTTCCTCCCCCTAAACTATAGTATAGACAATATCTATAGTAGGTTAAGTGTCTATTGCCAAAATTTGGCCTCTTAGCTGTTCATGCTTTGAATTTAATCCAACTAGAAAATCGAAACAACAGTTCTCCTTAACTTGTTGCAGATATTTGTCACAATCAGCATCCGTATCCCATTCCAACATCTGATACTAATAATCCAACTGTTCCCAAATCCCTTGAAGGGTCGCAAAATACGTAGATGAAGACATCTTCCCGTGATGAAGATTGATATTTTTCTGCCTTAACTGATAAACCAATAAATATTTCTCTGTTGTGCTACCTGTGCATATGTCCAATATGCCTTTTCCCAAATAGATTGTGCTGTCTTCAAGAACATGAAGGTCTGTTGTTATTGTCACGAACGACCCGGGACATATGGACTTATTTTGACAATTCCCGATTCGTGACTATCGTGTGCAAGCACACAGTTCATGGTTAATTAAAAACCAATCATAGCTGTAATAGTTTTATCAGAGTAATCTATAGTGGAAGCAATTAAAAAAAACTATACATTAACTTAAAGCTTAATGTGCACATATACATACAGGGTATAACAAAAGAGTTGTTACATACACTGTACAATCTGTTCTCTACAACTCCCTCTGTCTCTCACAACAAACAAACGTGATTGTCCTCTCTACTATCTAAGATCTCCGCCTCTAGCTGGCTTTCTAGCTGCTCATCCTCTCCTACTACCTCCCCTTCCGTGTCAGGCTCTGAAAAATTTTAGAAAGCATTTTAATGAGAATAAATTCTCAGTAACTAGTGAAAATAAAACTATACGAGAAATCATGCTCTTTGAAACAACAGTTATGAACCACAATTATAAACGTAATGGAAATAGAAATAAACAATATGATGTATGAAGCATTCTAATAATCACGCATTCTAACTGAAATATAAATAAAATAACCGGAACACACATATAGTTGTTCAAGTTGGCACGAACACCTTGGTGCCTTCCCATAGTAGCTGGCACTAGGGCACAACACACACCGGCGAAGGGCTCATGGTAAATTCAATTACTATAGGAAATTAAATATACAAAAATCACCTTGGTCCTTTTGAATTATTGAGATTATTAATATTGGAGAATATTCTTTGCAGATAAATTATATTTTATACTGGGGGAGTAACATCACATCCAAATAAATTATCCTCACTATCTAGATAATCAGCAGGAATAGTAGATGAGCAAGATTCTATCTCATCATTTTCAATTAATTCAAGTATTTTCTTTTTGAGATTAGCTGCAGAAATATTTGGATTTGCAGAAATGATCTTTTGAGTTTCTGAGCTGTGATAATTGGATCATCGGGAGATAGAGAGGGAACTGAAGGAATTGGATTTTTTGGATAAAGAAGAATCATCTGATCAGGTAAAAGATGATCAAAGTTATATTTGGCCAGTGGCTATTTGACGACTTAACATTGGAGGTTATTCTTCAGAGTCAATGACATATTGCCATGCACAAATCCAGGGGATTGAAAATTCTCTAATAAAGTGCATGAAGGGGTAAACAGTTTCATTGTTGATATTGGGATTGTTCATAAAGTAGATATCATAGGATTCAAGTAGTGGTTTAGGGAGAATTTTTTGAACAGGGCCAAAACGCTTCCACCAAAGGATAAACCAGGATAGAAAATTGGATGAAAATCCCAGACGGAAAAAGAAAAACCAGGAGTGTTTGAAAGATGGGTTTTGGTAAAAAAGGCAATATTCTCAAGCCTTAATATATTCCCAATATGAATAGAGAACTCTATTTTGATTGAGGTGAAAATATTTAAGATTATTAATAGCGCCCCACTGTTGGTGAGAAATGATATGCTTTATTTGGAATTATGACTAGGAATAGTGATGGATGTCATTGGGAGTATGAGAATGGGTAATAATAGCTGATTTGGTTTCAGTTAATATGGATTCATAAAATTGTTTATTCTTAGGTCCATCAAAAGGTATATGGGTATTAGAAGGAAAATATTGTGCAGCAATGGTAACAGGAGATATATAGATTTCAAGTGGTTCAATTGCTAAAATATTGATGATACCTTTAGGAGAATATTTAGGATTCTTGGTAGTTTGGGTAGAAGGTGATTGAGTAGGATTTTTGGTTAAATTGTAACGAGGGTAATTGATGAAAGGTGAAGGTCGACCGATGATAGCTTGTTTATAGGATGGTTGATTAGAACCGCTGCCTTCAATTGGTTGCTTTCCACGATAATTAGTTGGTTTCATTTTTTCCCTGTAAAAATTCTCGAGTCAAGAAGTTAGGGAGAGAATTATCATCACCTTTAATATATTCTATTTGAAAATCGAAAATAGAAAGAATAGCTTGCCATTGGGCAAATATTTGCTTTGAAGCTAAATTTTTGACGTCCTTTTCGAGGACATCTTTGGCTGCCTTACAGTCAATACGCAATAAAAATTCTTGGTTTAATAAATCACTTTGAAATTTTGTAATCCAATGAACTATTAAAAGAATTTCTTTTTTAATGGTAGAATATTTTAATTATGATGGTTTCCAAGTTCCAGAGGTAAATTTGATTAGTTGGGTCTGATTTGATTGAGGATGAATTTGTTTTAAGAATACCTCCATAACCAAAATCAGAGGCATCAGTTTCAACAATTTTAAATGCTTGGGGGTAAGCAATATTAAGACAGGGTAATGTTTTAGTATGTGATTTAATTTTTTGGACTGCTCGAGTATGAATTGTTGTCCAAGGAGGAGGATTCTTTTTTAACCTTTCATATAAGGGTTTAGAAACAATTGCAAGGTTTTTATAAAGTTGTGAAACATAATTTAGACTACTTAAGAATCTTTTGAGTTGTTTTTGTCTTTAATTTCATTTCTGCATGTGGATGACTAGAATCAATATTTTTTCCTGAAGGGGTTATCCATTTATTAGTTGTATTAGTTGTGACATTTATTTGAGGAATTTCCTTATTAATAGAAAACCATTTGAAAAAATAAATTTTAATTTTAATTTGGCTAAGAATGTTATCGTAATTTTTGTTGAATTTTATCTTGTTGGTTTGAATTATATGTAGCGAAAAATTGTTTTCTATTTTGTAAGTGTTTGGGATGGTAAAATTCATTTCGTAAGATTTCTTTATTGATATGGAATTCATCATTTGTTATTACGAAAAGATTAGAATCTATTTCTAAATCATGTATAGAATCACCAGAAGATTTAGGTGTAGTAACTTTATAAATGGGTTTGTTAAACACCAGTTACTCTAAAAGCTCAAGTTGTTAGAGAATGGCACGACAATGTATATCAAATGGTTCAATACCCTCTTGCATGTGCGGGCTCCACACGGGAACAATACATCCGTGAGAGAATACAGGGCACCGAGGCAAACACACAAACATACACCCCCGGGATTTGATCACATGACCTCCCGCTCTGATACCATGTTAAACACCGATTGCTCTACAAGCTGAAGCCCTTAGAGAAAGGCACAACAATGTATATCAAATGGTTCCATACCCTCCCGCAAGTGTGGATTCCGCACGGGAACAACACATCCGTGAGATAACACAGGGCACATCGAGGCAAACACACACCACACACATCTACATGGGAACAACACATCCATGGGAGAATAAACATAGAGACATACCACCCCCAGGATTCGAACACTCGACCTCTCCCAGGTTATGTGATATTGATTTGGCATCGAGGAAAGCAGAGGAAGCATCATTGAGAAGGTATGAAGCGGCTGGGTGGTTGAGAAAGGTGGTTGGTGTTGTTGGAGCTAAAGATTCGTCGTCCAAGCCTTCCGAAGAAGGATTTAGGCTTGGGCTAAGAAGTGGAATAATACTTTGCAATGTTCTCAACAAGGTTCGACCTGGTGCTGTGGCAAAGGTCGTCGAAAGTCCATGTGATACTGTCATAGTCCCTGATGGAGCAGCTTTGTCGGCGTTTCAGTACTTTGAAAAAGTGAGGAACTTCCTTGTAGATAGATCTGCAGGAGATGGGGCTTCCGACCTTTGAGGCATCTATTCTGGAACAGGGAGGGAATTCTGCAAGAATTGTAAACTGTGTTCTGGCAATTAAAGTTTATTCTGATGTGAAACAGACAAGGGGAAATGGTTTGTGTAAATTTGGTGGAAATTTGAAACCCGCCAACTCAAGAAAATTTGTAAGAAAGAATTGAGAACCATTCATGAATTCCTTGTCAAGGAACCCATCATAGAGTGAGAAGTCTCTGGGTGGTCTGTTCACAGAACAAAATTTAAATGGTTATACAGCCCATGACCCTACTGAAATGGCTAGTTTTCTTTCCTTGAGTGTGCTTGTTCGTGCTGTTCTATTAGATAGGAAGCCTGAAGAAGTTCCAGTGCTGATCGAATCCATGCTAATTAAAGTTATGGAAGAGTTAGAGCATCGCTTTGCAAGCCAAAATGAATCGATCAAAACAAATCTTAAGGATTCGACAGCAAGAAGTCCCTTTCTAAATCTGATTCTGGTGAAATGAAGACGGAAACCATAAACGCTACACAAATAAAGAAAGACGATTGCTCTCCTCGAAAAAATATTTCTGATGAAGAATCAGAAAGTCGGCTTCTGAAGCTGTAGATGCTTTTTGACCAACAACAAAGAGATATTCAGGAACTGAGACATACTCTTCTTACTACGAAGGAGGGTATGCAATGTAGGCAAATGAAGCATAGTGAGGAGTTCAACAATATGGGTAAGCACCTGCATGGTATGGTTCATGCTGCTTCTGGATACCATAGAGTTCTTGAGGAAAACCGGAAGCTATACAATCAAGTTCAGAACCTTAAAGGAGGTATAAGGGTCTACTGCCGAGTGAGACCTTTTTTGTCTGGGCAACCGAACAGAATAAACGCTGTGGAACGTATTGATGAAGGAAGCATTACAATTACTACCCCTTCAAAATATGGAAAAGACGGACGCAGATCATTTACCTTCAACAAATTATTTGGTCTATCTGCAACCCAAGAGGAGGTCTTCTCAGATACCCAGCCCCTGATTCGGTCTGTTCTTGATGGTTTTAACGTAGGTATATTTGCTTATGGCCAAACGGGATCAGGAAAAACTCACTATGATTGGACCCAAAGAACTTTCGGAGCAAAGCCTAGGTGTAAATTATAGGGCTTTGAGGGATTTATTTCTTCTCTCGGAACAAAGGAAAGATACCATTTTCTACGATGTTTCTGTTCAGGTGATTGAGATTTACAATGAACAAGTTAGGGATCTCCTTGTTACAGATGGTCGTAACATATGGTTAGAAATTCGTAATAGTTCTCAGAAGGGACTCAATGTACCAGATGCAGACCTTGTACCTGTTACATCAACATCTGATGTTCTTGATCTTATGAACCTTGGACATAAGAATCGTGCAGTGAGTGCAACAGCTCTTAATGATCGAAGCAGTCACTCTCACAGTTGCCTGACAGTTCATGTTCAAGGAAGAGATCTGACATCTGGAACTATTTTTCGTGGGTGTATGCATCTGGTTGACCTTGCTGGAAGTGAGAGGGTCGACAAATCTGAGGCGACAGGAGATAGGCTGAAGGAAGCACAACATATTATGAAATCTCTTTCTGCATTGGGTGACATCATATCCTCCCTCGCGCAAAAGAACGAACGTGTCCCTTATAGGAATAGCAAACATACACAGCTGCTCCAAGATTCACTTGGAGGGCAAGCCAAGACATTAATGTTTGTTCACATAAGCCCTGAGCCTGATGCTGTTGGAGAAACCATTAGTACACTCAAATTTACTGAACGGGTTGCTACTGTTGAGCTTGGTGCTGCCCAAGTAAACAAAGATGGTGGTAGTGAGGTCAAAGAGCTCAAGGAACAGATAGCTCATCTTAAGGCAGCCTTGCCAAAGAAAGAGGGAGAATCAGAGCACATCCAGCATTCCATATCCAGCAGCCCTGAAACAATGAAGGCCTCTGGGTCTTCTTCACCTTTATATTCAAACTGGCTAGTTGGAGGAGATATATCGGGTAATTGCAACATCTGCAGGCAACCGATGGATGATGTAGGAAACACAGAGATGCCAACCTGTCAAGCCAAAGAGGCGAAGCTTTGATACCACGTTAAACACCAGTTACTCTAAAAGTTCAAGCTGTTAGCGAATGGCACAACAATTTATATCAAATGGTTCAATAAGGTTGTTGAATATTTGGATCATTTTGGTGTATTCCTTGTGATTGAATATTTGTTTTTTTGAAATCAGATTGAGGTATACTGGAACAAGAGTATCTAGAGGAATTACCTAAGTTAATTTTTCTATTTGAGGAGAATCTTATTTCAACATTACCATCTATATGTTCTATTATTTGTTCAAGAGAACTGGTTGGTAACTCGGGCATAGTTTCATTTTTCATAATCCAATGTGAAGGTAATTGAATATCTTTCCATTTTATTATTCTGGGAACAGCAACATTATTACCTAGATTGGCTTGTATGAGGGTGGTTTTACCTTCAGTATCAATTTGAACTGCATTAGGAAAAATTGTATTCATGGTTTTATAATAAATTCGATAACATAGTGCTAAATTTAAAGAAACGCGATTCATATTAAAACCTTGGGTTTGAATATTTAATGTTATAGTATCTAGGATACCTGGATCATTTAAAGATGCAGAAAAATCAGGAAAGTAGTTGAAATATATTGGACCTTCAGATAAAGAAGATTCTATCATTCCAAGAGAAGAGTCGGTAAATATTTTGTGTCGTTGGTCTCTGACACAGGTTAAAACAAAGATATTTAATCCTGATCTAGTTAATGGTTTTATTGCTATTTGGATTAACCCTATATGGATATAATTATATTTTTGTTTATGTAAATCTATTGATTTTTTAGAAAGTAATTGAAGATTTTCATGATTATTCATTAAACTTATTGCTTTTTGTAAGTGTTTACCAAACACTAAAGATGTTTTTTTATGCTGTTTCTTTGGACCACATATGTGAATTATGGGTCTATAAGTGCTTTAGCCACACATACTACCCATTTATTGAACACTTACGAAAGTAATTCCAAATGAAGCACTTTATTAGACCATTAGTTTCATTGAAGATGTTTATTAGCTGTCCATTCTCACCAATCATGTGTGCTCTTCATCATGCTTAGTGAGTAATTAGACTTAAGAACTATATGATAAAAAAAATTAAGTTTAATTATTTAATTACTAATCATATATAAAATTTATATATATATACTTACATATAAATTTAGGTTCATCCATTATCTGTGTTGCTATTAGTGTTGATATTGGATAATATATATTCACTAGGCAAATATTACATTACACATGTAATTATTAAATTAATTATAATTACCATTAAATTAAATTTCAACTCATTACAGTTATATAGTTGCAATTAGTGGAGCAACCAGGTCATTACCATCAGATTGTATTGCTCCCACTTTACATATGTCGAATCACCTCCCTAGGTGCTTGGACCTTACCATTAATAGCTTCCAACTTTCCTCTTCACCCAAAATACATCCTGGCCGAATGAGACCATTGGAGATAATGTTTCCCATCCAATCTAATAGTAGCAATGAGTAAATTCAGCGTGTCATTCGACCCATCACTAGGGCTTACAGTTCATTGTGCTTTAGATCCCCTATCATCTCCTTTGAGCTGCCGATCGTCAACATCTCCCTACATTTCAACCCTAAAGGTCTCAATTTTTTTATTTTTATTTTTTAATGTGGACCATGTTTTAGTTAGGGATGATCACCCCTTGTGATCTCTGCCTAGTCCCTGGCCGTATTGCAAAAACAGCTAATCTACTTTAGAAACCTCGAGGTTGTAAGGCTGTTATTTTTTCTGCTGCCATACACTTCAAAATATATATATTGTTCACGAACACTGTTCATGAATACAGTTCACAACATTTTTCATGAACACTACTCTGATACCAAGTTGTGATTCATAGAGAATATAGAGTACAAAATCAAATGAAGAAGAAGAAAAGAAAAAGGAGAAAAGTTTTGGAGCAAAGAAAGAACTAGTAAAACGTCTTTTAAGGAAAGAAGCAAGGATGAAGTTTCATCAAGGAGAGACTCCTTAATCTTCCTTGGAAAACCCAAATTCCATGCAATACCAGAAGGGGATGGTTGGTACAAGCTTATAAAGGGATATCTTTATTTGAGGGATGACAATAGAACCTTTGAAATAAGATACAAGAAGGAACCTGTCCCCACTAATATCCTCTCAAAATGGAACTTTATCCTCTCTACTTTTCTAGTGAAAGGTAAAAAAATGCAGTATTAATATATTGGATCGCGTTCTATGGTTTTGAGAGTTTTTCATGATTAGCTGTCTTTGTGTCCCGCCAATTTGAATGTAAAGCATATTTTGTCCTAACGACTGAGGGCCATAAACTTGATGGGTTTTAGTGGAGATTTTCACAATTACTTGGCCATAATGCATCTCTCATGTGTTTCACCCTGCTAAATTCCATACCACCTTTATCTGTGGACTACCATTCCTTATCTCAGGCAATTAGATACTTCTTTATCTGAACCCTTGGTTCCAAAAACAAAAAATCTTTGAATTTTTTCTAATCTCTTGAACACCTTTCTTTGGATTTTGAATACTAATATGAGCTATATTGGGCTGTTGGACAAAGTAGATTTGATTGATATAATCCTTCCTTTAAATGAGTCAAGTTTCTTACTTCCAAGGAGCAAAACTCTTCACAAACTATTCAACGATCGGATCTCAAAACTCTTTTTTTGTTGGATTAGCTTCTAGGGGCACACCTAGGTACTTCATGGGCCAATCTGCAACCGCAGCATGGAAGCGAAGAGTATGACAGATGCAGTCACTTTCTCATTTTTCTAATTAATGCATTCCATAATAGTCTTTGTCTTAGAAAGGTAAACCTTAAGATTTGATATTAATTCGAAAGCATCTTATAAATGTTCAAGATCTTAGAAATCATCTCACTTCTACCTTGAAAAAAAAAACTAGGTATTTTGCAAATTGGAGGTGGGATATGTCAATTTTCTCTATTAACTTCTAGACCTTTGAACAACTCTTAAGACTCATCTTTCCAAGTCGGTCCACTCAATGTGACTCAAACAAAAAAGAGCAAGAATGCTGAGAGAGATCACCATGACATAAACCCTTCTTTGCTCTATATGATAATTGAATAATAAACTGGGGTGGGGAGGTTGGCAACTATATCTGATCGTTCGTCTGTTTAGAAAACCTCAAAATTCTAACCGCAGAACTAAGGGTTGAATAATAAACAGATGAAAGGCAATCTTTGACCCATTCTCCATCTTGGTACAAAACATTTTCTTCCAAAGCAACATCTGGAATACTCTAGTCAACTTTGTATTAGTCTT
>JAUPMG010139016.1:0-11304 GCA_031762675.1 Pachysandra terminalis
ACTCTAGTGTTTCTCACCAATTTTTATTGCTTAGATTTGTTTTATCATATTGAGAAAAGGCAAGAGTAATTCAGACCTTCTAATTGATAAATGACTCTCTAGATAGACCACATGGATAATATATAAGCGCAAATAAGCCTCATTTATACATGCATAATAGATTTTGTCATGTTATTGTGTCAAAATTTGTAATATATTTAAAATTATACAGAAGAAATCAGTCTATGAGAGCCAATTTTTGTCACATAACAAATATTTTTAGGGTTGAAATTTTGTATTTGATGTAAATTCATTGTATACATGGACAACTGTAGTTCTCTAAATAAGTTATTACACTTGAAATTTGTTTCATTCACTAAGTTTGGAATATTTTCTAAATCAACTAGACTATAAGATAAGGATATTTTATGCATGGTTGGATTGATTTGGCAAATTTGACTTGTATATGTGTCATTCAACCTGAGCATAATTCACATACCCAAGTTTCAGTCCCAAAAGCATTTGTTATAAGAAAAAAAAATCCTCCTAAATAGATGATGCAAAGAAAATACATTATATTATGCAAAATCAGTAAATAAAAAAGTAGAAGAATTGTGTCTTTTGGAGAATTAATGTGTAAATGTCTATGCAGAATTTTCATTCTTTTATTAGACGGTTTTTTAATAGACACTATCTTCCTTGCAATAAACTCTAGAATATTACAAAATATATATTTATTAAATAATTATTGCTTAAAGACATTATAAGCTTTTTAACTACAAGAATATGGTTGTAAGTTTTCTTTTAATATAAAATATAAATACAAAATATGATAATATAAAGGAGTTAAAAGTAGATGTATATAAAATAAATTATAAGATTGTAATTTTAAATATGTTAATATAAAGGAGTTAAAAATAGATGTATATAAAATAAATGAAAATGAGTATAAAATTGTAATTTTAAAAATATATGAAGATGGGTATAAGGTTATAATTTTGAAATATATGATCGAAACTAGTAATTTTAAAAAATAAAAAATATAAAGAGGTAAGATACTTTTGGGATGGTGGAAAAATTGTAATTTTTATATATATAGGTGTGATATAATAATTTTAAAAAATTAAAAAGTAAAAACCAGGTTTGGAATCCACCATGTAATGCCACTCTACTCAAAGGTATGTAGAGTATTAGAATACTTGAACTATAAAGAGTCTTTCAAAATGTTCGGGGCCATGGCTCCCCCAACCCCCCTGGCTCTGCCATTGGGTTCATCCTTAAGTCTGCTCCATTTTTCTTAATTATTTTTTTTAAATTGTTAACTAGATAAACATCAACAAAATGCCGTATACCAACTAATTTGGATCCATCAATCAAAAATCATATTATTGACTGTGTATTTAAATTAGCGTTTAAAAACTCAGATAGGGCTGATAATTTGGTAACTCAGCTCGACTACCAGTTGGTCAATACAAAAATATATTATTATTTTCAAAATATAATAATAAAATATAAGAAAAATGAGCTTGAAGTTGACATGTTGAAGAGAAAAAAATATCGCTCAAATAAAATCATGGATTATTCGTTGAAAATAAAAAAAGAAAAAAGGAAAAAAGCAAAAAGAGGAAGAATAAGATTGATATCATGCTCCATACGTTAAAATATGTAAAAATAAGAAAAAAAAAAAATCAAAAACAAAGATAGCATAAGCAAAGAGATGGAAAGAGGTGACTTGAAGTTGAATTGATGAAGAGAAAAAAAAAAGTCGTTAAAAGAAAATCATGCAATATTCGTTGAAAACAGAAAAAAGAAGAAGAAGATTGTTATCACTCACCTTGCTCAACTTCTTATGATTAACTCTTGAGATTCTCAAATCTGTTGAAGCCTTGAGTTCAGAGCGGAGTTAGGAGTCTATTGTAGGGGCAAGATTTGGTTTATATATATTATTTAAATTCAATTCGGTTTTGATTTGGTTTGGTTTAATCGAAGCTTTAATCGAAAATCAAATCAAATTATTCAATTTTTCATTTTTCAAACAATAACTAAACCAAAATTAAAAAAAAAAAAATCAAATCAAACAGATTTTTTTTGATTTGGTTATTTCGGTTTAGACCAAGCCAATTGACACCCCAAAATTGATAATACAACGTCTCATTATAGGTGAAGAATGCAAAATCAGCAAAACCATCTCTGTTAGCATACTTTTTCATTAGACATTTATCATCCAAAAAACAATGACCAATTACCGAGTATTCTAACTTTTCTAGTTTGCAAATTTCTTCATTCGGTTCTCTTCCAATATGAATAAAAATTTTTATCAGATTGCTAGAAAATAAGAAGGCTTTGAGAATAAATACCGATATTGATATGATATAGACTGATCACAAAGAAATTAATCATGAAAGATTGAACTTATCCTATCAAATTATTGATGGTAACCTTGAGAACAAAAGTCAAAGACAAATATATCAATTCTGTTTGAATTTAATTTTAGATATTAGAAGAAATATATCTCAACAACTTCAAGATTGAAGGGTGAGGAATTGCCAACAAGTAGTAAGTCGAGAAAAAAAATCAATGAATCGTTCCGATGGTTGGTCCTGTCACCGAGTCATCGTTGCTGAGTCAAAGAGTTGTCATGAGTCTTATGACTAGGTTTAGGAGAGACTAGAGAGTCCAATTGTTTAAAAGGGCAAAAACTCTATAAGCAAAAGAATTACTTATATATATGGGATTTAGGGACAAGAAAAAAATTATAGAGGACAAAAATAATTTTGAAAGAGGACAATTTGTACTCTGTTATAAACAAAAGTAGACTACATCCAAGTTTATAAAAACTTTAATGGGGTAGTTGCCCAGCCCTGCTCGAGGTTTAAGCCTCAAGATCAAAGAAAATACTCTCACAACGATTTGGGTTTTTTTTTATTTTTTAAAATCCTTGATGATATTAAAGTCCCAACTCCCTGTTAATGTTAAGAATAGGAAGAGTCAAATGATTAGTAAGTTTAAGTTAGTTTTTTTTATTTATTTTTTCTTAATTTAAAGAAAATTTATTTTAAAGACGAATTATATAACCAACAAAACTACCAATCCGAATAACTCAGTCGAGTTTTCCATGTTACTCTTGAGTTTTAAAACATTGATTTAAATCATTTTTATTTGACTCCATAGTCTATAGAGCCCAATTTCATTCTTCCTCCAAATATCGCATGATCGAGTGGTTGAATCCCGCCAAACCATTTCATAGAAGCAATATAGGATATGCATAGGGACCCATGACACTGAAATGAGGCAATTTTGGTCGTAAAAGTTTTGTGGGTAAATTTTTCATGTGATTATCGTGAACAACGAGAGAAAAAAGTCGGCAGTGGATCAGGTGCAGTTGGCCTTGCCGTGCAAGTGAGTGCAGCGGTATTCTATTGGCCATTCCTACATGTGAAAAAAAGAAAAAGAAAATCTAATTTTTTTTCTTCTTCGACATACGGAGTGGCTGACGTGGGCTAATAGAGTACCACCCGCGCTCTCCGGCTTGTACCACAAATCCACCTGCACAGGATCCGCTCTTGATAAAAGTACTCAAAACATTTTTATTTTTTTTTTTCTTCTGTCAAATAGAGATAATTTCTCTTGCTGCTGAAACCTTTTCCAAGAATCTTCGTAGGTATGTTGGCAAGCACATGCATGGTTTCAAGGATCAGACAAATCCGGTCCGTATTACCCAGTCTGTATTGTATCGGGATCGGTCAGAACCGGTTCAATCCCAAGCAATGATATAATAGTTGTATCGTTAGGCTTTGGATCGGATTGGTCCAATCGATACTGGTATGGACCGACCAATACAATAGATCCAACGTTTTTTTATTTATTTATAAATTGAACGGTCCAGACCAGTATCGACTTGGACCGGTCTGGTATTGACAGTTCGGTCGATCCCATTTAAAGAAAAAAAAATGGGTGATATATTTTTGCACGGGATCCGGACTGGCCGGTATCGTCAGTCTGGATCGGTCTGATCCCCGGTCCAGAGACTTTAAACCTTGAACACGTGTGAAATTTTCACGCATGTGATTGCTTACAGCATACATGACGAAATGCTTAACTAAGCAGGCACCTATTAAAGAATGGTTACTTAGCTTTGTGATACACGGCAACCATCAAAGCACAAAAAAGCTAAAAAGCTAGCCCAAGTGGGAATGGCTCGAACCATATTAATTTAACTTTGTGGTTTGGGCTCCACCCCTTCCCACGTTTAACCTTCCTCCCATACTTAGCCAAACACATGAATGAAAACCTCAACAAGAAGAAATTGAATTGATTTGAAGTTCTGTTACATAACATATATATTTTACTACGCACATCATTTTCTAAATATACACTTTTGACAAAGATTACAATTTTTTTTTCTTAATTAATTTGGAAAACTTATATCGTCAAGATCATCGTCTAAAGATAGAAAAACTTCATCTAAGCATGAAAGTTCTGTTCCATCTTCACCATTGAAGCTCCCTTGTGAAACAGTATTCGTCTCGTAGACTCGACAAAGAACCCATTTGCTTGAATCCTGATCATGGACGTTCAAGAAAATAAAAGAAAGTTTTTAGAAATCAACTAAATTATATATCATACAAGGAATTCATGAATGGTACTTACTGTTTTTGGCTTTCCTCTTCTTCTTGATGATTTAGTACTAGAACTGTAATCTGGAAGGCTATATTCTTGCATTATCCAGTTGGTTTTGACGCCGGCCGGAGCTTCGCCGATGTAGAAACAAAGATATCTTTTAACACCCACTTTGTTATTAGAACTTGTTATAACAGGTTCATCATCACCCAGTTGCTCCCAATACCCGTTATTTGAAACTCGATTTGGCATCCTTCGACTGTAGAAATACCATTGATTATCACCGGCCAACGCCTTACCTGTGAACTCAAAAAAAGAGAATTCATTACATTAACCATTTTGATTGATATATATATATATATATAGTGATGCAAAAGCTTTGTGGAAGGAGTACCATTAAGCTCCCATGGATCGTATGGATAAAGATCTAGATCGGGGATGATGTCGGGATGGCAAGGTAAGAGCGCGGCTTTACGATAGAGGAAGTGAACGACGAGCTCTTCGTCGGTGGGGTAGAATTGGAATCCCGGAGGGAGGTTTACTCCGTCGTCTGCCATCTTAATCTGAATGAGAGAAACAAAGAAACTGAGATGAAAGAGTAAAGAGATTTGAGAGAGAAACAAAGAAGCTGTGAATAAGAAAGAGTCGAAGGGAATAACTGAGTTTAGTAGACCTAGTGTGGTTGATATTTATAGTGCAAAAAGGGGAGAGAGAGAGAGGGATGGGTTGATCGGAGTTCATGAATGGTAACGGAGCGTTGGAAGGAGTTGATTGAGTAGTTTCAAATAACGGGATCTGTTGCGGTTGGAGGGAGCCAAAGGAGTCGTGTCTAAAAATTACATCGTGATAGTGTGGGTCAGATTCCAACTTTCATGTTTATGTCATAGACCTGCTGGCATCCACGTGGCATAAAATCATGGGATATAAGGGTGGATCCACCAATCTGGGACCCACCTTTTTAGGTATGCCCCGTAAGGAATAACCGATAGTTATCATAATTAAATGACAGTAAATTAATTGGACCTCTCTCTCTCTCTAAACAGATAGTAATCATAATTAAATGACAGTAAATTAATTGGACCTCTCTCTCTCTCTCTCAATTTCAAATGGACATGAACTGGACCAGATGGTTGACCCAGTCGGACCATGAAGGTTTAAAGACTCGGGATCGTGGACTGGACTAGTCCAGGCCGATCCTGGTCCAGACAGGCAGCACTGTTTGGTACAGAAGTAGACCGCTTATTTTTATTTTTTTTAAATTAAAAAAACTTTAGATCGGTGATACTGGTCGATATTGGACTTGTCCAGATTGATATCGATCTGGACTGATTAATTTAGAAATTAAAAAAACAAAAAGAAACCAGATAGGTTGTACTGGTCATCAGTCTGGTTGTATTGGCCGGTCCATACCAATCATCGGATTGGTTGTACTAGCCGGTCCATACCAGTATCGGTTGTACCGGTCTGGTCCAAAGCGTCACAGTACAACAATTGTATCGTGACTTGGGATCGGACTGATTCTGGCTGATCCCAATATGGACCAGCTGGTACAGACCTGATCGGTCTGATCCTTGAAACCTTGCAGACCATCCCTCGGTCCAACTTTCAATTTTTGCAAAAGAGCAACATCAAGAAGCATTATAGTGGTTGTAATAATTAGACTAGTTTTTTATTATTTTAATAGTAAAAATTGATACCCCATATGTTTATGTATAATGAAACTAGCATTACGATGTCATTAAAAGCCATAATTAACAGAATAACATTAGATTACAATAGCTCTTATGGGCATCACTAGCAACCAAGATTATGTCCTTTCACCATGACACATTAACCATATGACCATCTCTTCAACCTTGCCAAAATTAGTCTAAAACAAGGTTGTCGAATCGAAAATGGTTTGTAGTCATTTAGAATCGAATTGTAAATCGTTAAGGGTCATAATAATTTTAGTAGAAGTAGCATTTTTTATTTAATTTTTTAGATTTCTTTTAGAAAATGTGAATTTTATTCTTTAGAATTAATAAATTATATTTTTATGTATATTTAATTATTTTAGAGTACCATGTTCTATAAAAATAAGGATCAAACTAAAAAAGGAAACAGTTTAAGTAAAAAAAAGAAGCGAACATTTTTTTATTGTTGTAGAGTTTTATTGTTTAAATCATATGAATCGTAGGGTTCAATCGTAAATCGTAAGATTCAATGTGTTAATCGTAAAATCGATTCAAACATAAATTAATTTTTTCAATGATTTGAATTAATTTAGGGCCAAATCAAATCGAATTGTAAGATTTTAACTTTTTTTTAGGTGGAACCCTCGACCTCATTTAGTGGGGACAAGATAAACCTCGGATACATGACTCCACCAATAAATACTATATACCAGATAAGCCCATGAACTCGAACTGATATTATCAAACCCCATATATCACTACTTATTCAAATCAATAATAGTTACACAAATACACACAAAAGCCAACCAACAATAGTACCTTTAAAAAAAAAAACAAGAAGAAGAAGGTTTGGCATGTAAATAAGCATTAATAGTGTGCTTACTTAATGAAGATAGCTAGTGGGTCACCTTTAGGTAAGTATGGGTATTAGAGACTTGGCATATGTCATTAAATTTCATATCAATGATAAAATAGTACCAATCAAGAACAGCACTTTTAATTTAATAAGTTAAACACTTATGATGTGTTTTTTATTTACTTCAAAAGTATAGATAGTTGGTGGGTCAATTTTAAAGAAGCACGAGTCTTAGAGACTTGACATGTGTAATAAAATCATAGTAAAACTTCAAACTTATCTTTTGGACCTATGGGTTTGTGATAGCCTTGTAGTGCCAGGTAGAAGTGTGAAGGGATATAGGTCACTCAACTAACATTCTTGTGTAAACTATCTTGACAGCTTTGAGGAAAAGGATATGACTTTTTTGTTTCTTTTTAATCTTCTCCTTATCTTTCTTTGGAGATGATTTGAAAGTAAACTTTACACCTAAGGAGGTGGTAATTGTGATGAGTTTACTTGGTCAAGTATCTATGCATCTGTCAAGTTTAGTGATGTAGGCCAAGGTTTAAAATCTCCGGATTGGGGATCGGATCGGTTTTGACCGATCCCGATTTGGATTGGCGCTATCAGCAAGTTCGGATCTGATACAAAAATTGGATTGCCTATTTTTTTTCTTTTTTTATAATAAAATTTAGATCGAATGGACCGGTCGCCAGACCGGCGGAACTAGTCCAGATCGATACCAATCTAGACCGTTTTATTTATAAATTAGAAAAAAAAAACATTGGAACGATTGGATCGGTTGTACCAATCGGTTCGCATTGGTATCGGCTGGACCAATTCGATCCAAAGCCTCATGATACAATAGTTATATCGTGGCCTGGAATTGACTGGTACTGGTCGATCCCGGTATAAATCGGATCAGTCCGATCCTTGAAACCATAATGTAAGATGAAGAAGAAAAAAGTAAATGAATCCGACCACATAAGACAAAACCTTGTAAAATTAATAGGGTTTAAGGGAAAAAAACCTAAGAACAATAGGAATACGAGAAACGTTTTTCAATCTTTCACAAAAACATCTATATTTTTTTTACAACTTTCTCATAACTTCTATTTATATGAAAGAAAACAAACCTTAAAACCTAACGTAAGACCAAGCAACTAATCATACAATTTAATCTATGCCATTAAAATAAAGTAATCTCACATTATCACTCAAAACTCACACGGTTACTAAAATAAAACTTTAACGACAAAAATACCGTTAGAAGTCGTCACTTTTCTGCAACCAAACTTTTAACAAGATCAAAACAAAAATTTCAATAAAATAATAAAAATAGCTAATGTAGTACTCAAAGACATCTTTCCAACGAACCAAAGGGTGCCCAAAACAAAACATACGATGATAAAGTTATGACCCTTAACAGAAGACTACATCCTAATCACAAAAAAACCAAAGTTAAGTTATCCATAAAAGACACAGGTTGAAAATCCTAAGCACAAAAAACCCAAAGTTAAGTTATCCATAAAAGACACGAGTTGAAAAGACACAACGGGTTGGGGTAATTTTTAGGTGGAGAGATGTCCTATTTTTATGATTTCAAGCTGACGTTGTTTTGGTGTACTTACGCTCTGCCATGAAAGAGTTAAACTTCTTGTACCACTGCCTGGGGGCCTGCTTCAACCAGTATAATCTCCTTTTCTTAGCTTACAAACCATGTGTTATTTACCTTCGACTTTAAACCCTTCTGGCTGCTCCATGTAAATTTCTTCCCCCGAATCACCATATAGAAAGGTTGTTTTTACATCTAGCTGCTCAATTTCTAAGTCTATGCTTGCGGCCAGACCTAACACCACTCGGATGGATGACATCTTTACTACAAGTGAAAAGATTTCGTCAAAGTCAATGCCTTTCTTTTGTCCAAAGCCTTTCACAACCGGTCTTGCTTCGTACCTTGGTTGTGAGCTTTTGTCTTTGAGCTTAAAAACCCATTTGTTTTTAAGTGCCTTCTTACCTTTTGGTAGCTTTACCAGTTCATAAGTGTGGTTCTTATGTAAGGAGTCCATCTCTTCTTGGATAGCTTTCACCCACTGTGCCTTGTGTTCGTTTCTTGAACTTCCCGGTAGCTTTCTGGTTCACCTCTATTTGTCAACAAAACATACTCCAATGATGAATATTTTTTAGTTGACTTTGGCAGTCTGGTGTACCTTCTTATTTGAGGCTCTATTGATGGTTTTGGAAGAGGATGCTCCCTTTGCTCTGGTGGTGCTGAATGATCAGCAACTTCTACAAAAGCATCATCACCAATTGTGTCATTGAGATCTCGTACTTCTCCCCCCATCATCATCATGTACCATGGGTGAAGGAATTGTATCGAGATCAATGAGGTCATTGACATAAGGTTGTGAATTTTCAACCTTGTCAAAATCGTTGATTGTCTGGTCTTTGAAGAGTATAACGTCTCTGCTTCTAACCACATTCTTTTCCACTGGATTCCAAAGCTTGTATCCAAACTTCTCGTCTGCATACCCAAGGAAGATGCATTGCCTGGTCTTATCATCAAGCTTTGTCCTTTCGTCCATGAGTACATGTACAAATGCTCTGCAACCGAAGACCTTTAAGTGCTGGTATGATACATATTTCCCTATTCGTATGCTTTATGGTACATCTCTGTTCAAAGGTCTTGAAGGAGATCGATTTATCAGGTACACGACAGTATTCATGGCTTAACCCCAATATGGTCTGAGGAGCCTTGCATGTGATAGCATGCACTTGATCCTCTTCACAATAGTACGGTCCATCCTTTTTGCTATGCCGCTATATTGTGGAGTCTTGGGAATCGATTGCTTGTGCCTGATGCCATGACTGCTACAATACTCTTCGAATGGACCTATGTATTCACCACCGTTGTTTGTACGGATGCATTTGAGAATTCTTTCGGTTTCTCTTTCAACCTTCGCATGGAATTGCTTGAAATCCTCAAAAACCTGATTTTTAGTTTTCAAAGCATACACCCAAACTTTCCTAGAAGCATCATCTATGAAAGTTATAAAATAAGAAGCACCTCCTATTGTTTTGACTTTCACAGGACCACAAACATCAGAGTAAATCAAATCTAAAACATGTGTTTTTCTTTTACATGAATTCTTTTGAAATGAGAGTCTGTGTTGTTTACCAGCTAAACAATGAATACAACGATTTAAATGTGTACCTTTCATGTCTAGAAGAAGTTGTTTCTTGGAAAGAATCTGCAATCCTTTCTCGCTCATGTGGCCTAGCTGTTTCTGCCACAACTTTGAAGACATTTCTATCTCCACTGTGTTGACCTCAATTTTGTATGGTTGCGCCTTCGTCTTGTAAAGAGTGCAACACTTGTTCCCTTTTGCAACTATAAGTGATCCTTTGGTAAGCTTCCATTGTCCTTTACCAAATTGATTGTCATAGCCTCCATCATCCAACTTCCCTGCTAAGATCAGATTTAGGTGGAGATCTGGCACATGTCGCACATCCTTGAGAACCAGTTTGCAACCAACATTGGTTTCGATGTGAACATCATGTATGTAAATGTTTTTGGAAACGCCACTGTTTCCCGTTTTTACAACGCCATGATCTCCTGCATTATAAGAAGTGAACAAATCTTTTCTAGGAGTAGCATGAAATGACGCACCTATATCAATTACCCAGTTAGTATCTTGACATGTTAGATTTAAACATTCTTGCTCACTTGAGAAATAAATGATGTCACCCTCTGCGACTGCTGCAACGATGACATTATTTCCTTGTTTATCTTTTTCTTGATCTTGCTCTTTCTTGAGCTTTCTGCAATTTCTTTTCATCTGCCCTTTCTTACCATAGTGAAAACATACAAGGTCTTTTCTTGGCCTTGACTTGCTCCTGGAATTGGAACGATTGTCTTTTTCTTTTCTTTCAGATCTCCCCCTCTTTTATGTGATAAGTGCTTCTGAATGTGAAGAACCCAATGATTTTTTTTTCTTGTTTCTTCATCTAACAGGCTACTTGTTACTTGATTCATAGTAACAACCCCATTTGGTGTAGAGTTACTGAGCGATACCACTATTGTCTCCCAACTTTCGGGCAAGGAACTCATAAATAACAAAGCTTGTAGTTCATCATCAAGAATCATCTTCATAGATGAGAGTTGATTTACAATGCTTTGTACTTCATTCA
>JAUPMG010139037.1:0-11303 GCA_031762675.1 Pachysandra terminalis
TGTGACTTGATGATGGCTATTGGTGTTGGATGTTTCGCATTCAGACTTTGGGTTGTACTTGACTAATGACTACTTGTAATGTTATTAACTTGTTGTATGATTTGTATCATTGTGATTGTTGTTTGTGAATGGTTATGTGATATTTTGGCTTTGGGATATCATTTATGGAGTTATTTGACATTTAGACCTTTTTATTTTTATTTTCATTCTTGTTGTATAAATTGCTAAATGTACAAGTATGCATTTTTTGCATATTTTAGGCTTGTTAGGTATGTTTCAACCTCATCCCTCATTTAAACCCTTAAAAAACAAAACAAAAAAAAAAAACTAATCAAAAATCCAATTTCTCCAACCTAGCGAAATTTTACACAATGCCGGCGAAATGTCCGGTGAAATCGGCATTTAGAACCTTGGTCTCAAACACTCACTCTAGAACCCTCACCAACTCTAAATCTTATATTCTCGGTAAAGCTGCTCTTCACTCGGCCTTCCATAGACCACAACCGTAAGAAAGTCTACAAGTTTCTGTGGACCAACCTCCTAGAGAACACCTGTATTTAGAAATGATAACCCTCCACAAATTATCCATTTCCTCGCCAAACCTCCAGAGCATTTACTAAGTAAGGCCTAATTAAAAGATTCTAAAGGCCTACTACCTAAACCACCCTCTTCATTGGGTTTGCAAATTGGTTTCCCCTGCACCAATTGATACTTCTGATTAGGGTTGTCAAATCGTGACTCGAATTGAAAACCGGAAGGGATCCCTTTGAATCGAATTGAAATTTTGAATCATGAATCGTAAGAGTCAAAGCAATTTTTTTAAATATTCACAAAAAGTTAAAAAATACATATAAATAATTCTAAAAAATTAAAATAATGAATTCTACATAAATACAAGGGTTTCGTATGATTAATGGATATTATAAAATACAACAACAGCTATAAATAAAGGATTTATAGTTGTATTAGGATACTAATTTAGATATATTTATTGTAAATTTAATATTGTATGTTATTTAAAATAAGTTCAAAATAAAAAAGTTAGAATTTTTTAATTTTGGCAAAAACAGGGGTTCCGTATGGTTATGGTATTAGGAAACCAATCAAGTATTTCTATTACAATTTTAATATTATAAACAATTAACTATTTCTATTACTATTTTAATATTATAACCAATTAAGTATTTCTATTACTATTATATTATTTAGGTAGTTTAAAATAAAATCAAAAATCTGTAATTTTTCTTCTCAACAAAAAATAGGGATTCGTATGCTTCTAAGAAGCATACAAATCCCTGTTTTTTTCCTAGCAACCTTCCTTACAGTTTAAATTGTAGAGTTATATTGGTATTAGGATACTAGTTTACATGTAGATATTGTTATTTTAATATTTTATATTATTTAAAATAGGTTAAAAATAAATAAAATAAATAAGAGATCTAGAGGTTGGGAAGAATATGAATCCTTTTATTTTTGCTACCCATATGCTTTACAGTTTAAATAGTACAGTTATACTGGTAATAGAATACTAGTTTACATATATATATGTTATTTTAATATTTTATATTATTTAAAATAGCTTAAAATTAAGAGATTTACAAGTTGGACTGAAACAGGGGCTCCGTAGAATACTCTTTTTAGCTACCAAAAAGAGTTAGATTCTTGTTAGGATACTTTAGCCATATTTTTAGTTATTCTATTATTATATATCATTTAAAATAGGAAAAACTTTGAAATTTTAAGAAATCTTCGTGTTTTGCATAAGCAGGGGGTCCATAGGTGTCTAAAAACATGGTCTTTTTGTTTCCAAAAAAGAATTTAGTTCTCATTAGGACACTAATTAATACACATATGTTATTATTCTGTTTTCATATCTTACTTAAAATAGGATAACAAAAGAAAAGGAAACAAAATTTCAAGTTCAACAGTGCTTTTTTTGAACACAACTGAACCGATTAAATTGCAAATCGATCATGATTCACGATTTACTCGTACAAGTTAAATATGACTCGTACGAGTTGACCCAAAAACGAGTCAACCAGGCAATTTAACTCGTCTGGTTGACGATTCGATTTGAATCGTACGAGTCAAAGCATGACTCGTATGATTTTGACAACAGAGCTTCTGATCAACATTTACCCCGTTCTATAAGAAATTTCATTTCAGCCTCTCAATCCTATAGGCCACATATGCCGGGATCTGCAATATAGACATGTATATCAGCAAGTTTCCTAAAGAACTTCTTATTAGAATGACTCTTCCTCCTTTCAAAAGATATCTTCCTTTCCAAGAAGATAGTTTCCTCTCCATTCTTTCGTTGATCGGGTCCCAAACAGAATTTTCTTGAAACCCACCCTAGAGGAATTCCTAAATATTTAGTTGGGAAAGAACCCACTCTACACCCAAGGTTTTGTGCCAGAGAATCCGCCTCGACCCCGTCCCCCACCCAAAAGGTTTCACTTTTACTCAAATTAATATGAAGTCCAGAAACCGCCTCAAAACATACCAAGATACAGGGGAGCATTCTCAACTGTCTTCCTGAGGCATCACAAAAGATAAGGGTATCGTCCACAAATTGAAGATGAGAGATGCTAGGACCCAATGTGCCAGGAGAGAAACCTTCAATCAAGTTATTATCTGCTGCCCTTTGGATCATCCTGCTTAAAGCTTCCATTACAAAGATAAATAACAAAGGAGAAAAAGGAGAAAGTGGATCCCCTTGCCTTAGACCACTTGATGATTTGAAATAACCTGATGCCTCACTATTAACCAAAACTGAAAAGGAAATAGTTGAAATGCAAGTCTTGATCCAATTCCTCCATTTAGTTCCAAAACCAATACGTTGCATCACGTAGATTAGATGCATGTCTTTAGTTGGCGCATGATCTATGCAATACATTTCGGTATGCAGCAGTCATGGTGTTTAAACTCGGTTTTGGATCGGGTATCGTCCCGGTCCGATCCCGAGTTGGATCGCCAATCCAACTCGGTTTCGGATCGGGGATTGTCCCGGTCCGAACAAAAAAAACATTGTCTAGATCGGACGATACAACTCGTCCGGATCGTCCGAGTTGTATCAGTATCGGACCGAGTTGAAGGTTTGGGGGGTTTTTGAGATCGGGTTTCAACTCGGGGATCGTCCCCGTTCGATCCCGAGTTGGATCGTCCGATCCAAACCGGGATCGGACGATCCTTTACACTATGTGCAGCACTTTTAAATTAGATGAAAACCATATGCATGACTATCATTAGGGCATGTTCTCGGTTTGGGATTGATAAAATTCAACAAACTCTATACATTTGGAGGCAAATACATTAATCTAATGTAGTGAACTCCCAAGTCCCAACTACACACCTGGTGTCATCCTCAACGGTTATTGTAATACACAATAGCTAGATATATCTACAATACAATACATTTCAACCAAGCTAAAATGATTAATTGACTATAGCAACCTCTAAAGAACACCAGACCCTCAAGCCTAAGTGTACACTACACTAGTTCACCCATACCATACCAGAACCATTCAGAACTAACAATCAAACAGAAGTAATCATAGTGGAACAAACAATAATTGAAGGTACAGAGGCCACTCTTTCATGAACAAGCCCTTCATGAAACACGGGATTGCTTTCCCATAATAACTTAACCTGTCTAAAAACATTCTATTATTTCTTGGGTGTCCGGGCCCAAGTTATCAAAAAAAAAAACATTCTATTATTTCTTTTCTTTCTTTATACTTCAGAAATATTTCATTGGAATTTGATTCCGTAATTTTTATTTGATTTCTATGTCCAAGAGGGATTGGCTGGCTAACATAATTACAATTATGAAGAAATCTGAGTGACCTTTATATTTCCACTTTGTGATTCCAATGTTGCTTTTCAAAAGGAAGCACACAGCTGCTTATCAATGTGGGTTCAACTAATAGCTATTTTTCCCCAAGGAAGATACAGTTGTAGATGCAGTTATCTCTGCGCAACCAATATTTAGATGTAGACTTTCTTTTCTAATGCAGATTTCATTGCAAAGTTGGAAGTAGCATCAGCCACACACATGCATATAAATCCATAAACATACATACAAATACTATATATACATATATGTCTATGTGTGTGTGCGTGTGTGTGTATATATATATAGAGAGAGAGAGAGACTCACAAGAAGACTGATGCTTCCCACTTTGCAAATAAGCTGCAAAAGGCTCTGTGTATGTCAGGCATTGCAATACCGAATTAAGAAAACAAGTATTTCCGAGATTTTCCAAACCAGCACCCTGTAAACATTCAATTCACCCTCATAGTTAAGAAACTGAAGAAAATGAGCAACTGAATCCGAACATCAAATGACAAATTATTCAAAATCTGATCGGAGTATCTGTGCCGGAGCAAAAGAAAACAGTGGCAACCAAAATCAATACTACAAGAAATATATACATAATAATAACAAATTACAGCGCTTGAACACTCAAACACAACTAATTAGACTCATAAACAATGAAAACCCAGAAAGGAATACTGAAGCTTAAACCCAAATTCAACAAAGAGATCACAACCTGAAGTAATCAGGATCTAATTCCAACTCAAAAAAACAGACGGTAAACAAGAACAATTACACTACAATCGAACTCAACAAAAACAACAAATAAATAAATTGAATTCTCAGCTTTGAAATTAATACAAGTTAAAAAAACACCCAATAAACCACTTACGATTCTCCGAAACGTAATCCCCAAACTGATCTCTGGATCCAACCCATGATCAAAAACATCTCCCCCTTCCGACTTCTTCCCTATCAAAGCCGAGTAAACAGTGTTTACAACGGTACCCGGAGTATCCGAGCTGGGATTCAAAGTTTCCAAGTGGAAATCACCAATCCCATTAGTGAAAGCAGAGAGTGGCTTCCTTGCGGGATGAAACTCGATCCTTCTCTGAAACAACGACGACCCATTTGAAGATGATGAATCAACAGAAACCTGAAACCCATCTACTATTGGTTTCTTGATTTCTGAGGTGCAGATCAAGCTGTTCGCCATTAAACGGCGAAGAAGATTAATCGATAGATATATATATCAAATTACTTCCCTGAGAAGATGTAGATTTGAAGCGCCGCAGCTGAGTCACTGTCTCTCTCTTTCTATCTCTCTGATTCTGTTCTTCAAATTTGCTTCAGCAAGAGACAGAGAGAGAAAGAGAGGCTAAACCATTAAACCCTACAAAAGAGAACAAACACCCAACCCCTTCGGGGCTTTTGATTGCCAATGTACATTAGGCATTCGGTTTTCTGTTCTGTCAAACCAGATTTACTTACCTGGTAGGACATGACACGCACGTGACAGATAGAGATTAAGGGATTTTTGACACATGGAAAATATTTTTCCGGCTGAAATTTAGTAATGAAGTGGGGCCATATCACATGTGGAAGAATAAGGGGACATGTGGATTGGACTCAAATCATCTAGGGTCCCTCCGTTACGGAACCAATAGCCAATGAATGTAACACACACAAGCCTGATGTTAGATAAACACACGGGATAGTAATGTCAGGCTTATTCACCAAAAAAAAATAAAAATGTCAGGCCTATGTGTCTAACATGTATTGGTTACTGTAGTGTTCCATCTAACTCTCTGTTGCATCTGATCAATCGATAGTTCCTCAACTGAGTAATACCTTTATTGTATACGTTTTGGGTTGTTTGAGGTGGGAAGAGGCCACGAAAGTCTTACACATAGGGCTGGCAATTTAAGCCCGGCCGGTTTAGGCCCGGTTTGATTGAAGTCCAAAGTATTTAGGGAAGAGCTTGGACTAGGCATGTCTAAGCCCGGCCTGGCTTAGTTCGGCCTGGCTTTAATTGCTATGCAATTAAGGTTATTTCATCATATCCCTAATTGATTTTATGATTTTGTTTTGTATTTTTTATTGAAAGTGTCAAGAATATGTAGTAAAATTTATAAATATAGATGAATACAAAGATTGTAAGAATTGTTTATTAATAAAATAAGAAGAAGAAAAAAAACAGGGCTTAATCGAGCCAGGCTCGAGCGTTTTATATTAATTTAGGACCTGGCTTGGGATTTATTTTTAGGCCCAAACCTGGGTCTGGTTTCTGAAGCTGATAACGATATGCTTATTAGGAGTCCTTCCTTGGAAGAAGTGAAGGATGCTTTGTTTAGCATTCTGGCTGATAATGCTCCTGGCCCGAACGGTATGTCTTCTGCTTTCTTTATTTCCTGTTGGGATATTGTTAAACAAGATTTGCTTCGAGCTGCTTCAGATTTCTTTAATGGGGTTGAGCTACCAGTTTTTTATTGCTCATCTTTTATCTCCATGATTTCTAAGAAATTTGACCCGAAAGAATTGACAGACTTTAGGTCTATTAGTCATTGCTCGGTGGTCTATAAGATTTTTAGTAAAATAATTGCTATGAGACTTGCTTCTATTTTACCGTGTCTTGTCTCTCAAGAACAAGGAGCTTTTTTTAAAGATATATAGAGATGTTTCTGTGAATATTGGCATTTCTCAGAAACTTATGGTTCATCTTAACCGAAGGGTTAGGGGCAATAATATTATGGTTAAAGTTGACATGGATAAAGCATATGACCAGATGGATTGGGGTTTTCTCAAATCTGTTTTTAAAAGATTTGGCTTTAATGAATTAGTGATTCAGATTTTTTTCTCCGTATTTTGAGAAAGCCTGATTTTTTTGTTTCCCTAAGTAGTGTTTATAAAGGTTTTTTCAAATCTTATAGAGGTTTGCAACAAGGTGACCCTCTTTCTCCTATGTCCTTTATTTTGGGAGAAGAAGTTCTCAGCAGAGATTTGAAGAATTATTTTGAGCTAGGCCGTATTGGTAGTTTCTAGGTCCTCGGAATTGTCGGTTGTCTCTCATTTATTATATGCAAATAATTTTATTGTTTTCCTTAATGGGTCCAAATCTTCGGTGATAAATTTGATGCGGTTTCTGAAGAAATATGAAAATTGTTCTAGGCAGATGGTGAATATTTTTAAGAGTTGTTTTTTTGTGCATAAAGATGTCACTTGCTCCAGAAGGCTTGTGATTCAGTCTGCTACTGGCCTTCAACACAAACTTTTGCAATTTATTTATTTGGGAGCTCCTCTTTCATATGGTCATGTGAAAGCTATTTATTTTGAAAAACTTCATTCTAAGGTGAGGAATAAAATTTCTGGTTGGAAAGGTAAGCTTTTATCTCAAGGAGATAAGCTTATTTTGATCAAGCATGTACTTTCTTGGCTTGTGATTTAGTTTGCTACTGGCCTTCAACACAAACTTTTGCAATTTATTTATCTGGGAGCTCCTCTTTCATATGGTCATGTGAAAGTTATTTATTTTGAAAAACTTCCTTCTAAGGTGAGGAATAAAATTTCTCGTTGGAAAGGTAAGCTTTTATCTCAAGGAGGTAAGCTTATTTTGATCAAGCATGTAATTTCTTTAATGCCTATTCATATTTTGTCTTCTATTCATACTCCTATGATGGTTTTGAGGTACTTGGAAAAGTGTTTTGCCTCTTTCTTTTGGGGGGATTTTGAGGGAAAATCTAAGAAGAAATTGATCTCTTGGGATTCCATTTATAGACCATTGAAAGAAGGAGATTTAAGAATCCAATCTTTATTTGATAGAAGGTTGGTTTTGATATGAAGAAAGAGTCTCTTTGGTCTAATTTTATGAGATTAAAATATCTTGTTTATGGACCTAATCATACTAATGCTTCTCGTATGTGGAAAAGTGTTTAGTCTAAGTAGTGTATTGTTAAGGAAAATTTAGCTTGGATTTTGGATAGAGGAAATGTTGATTTCTGGCATGATAATTGGTTGGGTATGGGTTCTATTGTCTCTGTTATGCATGAACCAATTTTATAGAGTATTTTGGTTATAGACGTTTCGTGTAATGATGGCTAAAATTGGAACTATTTACATTATGTTTTGGGCCCCTTTATTAAAAATAATTTTTTGAAAAGGGGTGTGCCCTTATCGAATTGTAATGATAAAAGGGTTTGGTCCAAATCCTTGGATGGAGGATTCTTTGTTAAATCTACTTGGTTTATCATTTGGAAATTGCTTAGGCCTTGTTTGGCCCCATTCTGGATCAAGAACTAGTTCCGGGAACTCATTCTAGGAACTCATTTTGAAGGTTTCTTAATTACGTTTGGTTAGCATGTTACAAAATGAGTTCCAACGTAAAATAGATGTTTGGTTAACATGTACTAGAATGATTTTTAGGGAAAAAAATCATTTTTTTTCCTTTTTAACTACAATTATTTTTATAAAATCTCATGCCCATGTATATGTTTTGCACACTTATATCCTTTCAAATGTAATACTATAATATGCACTCCAATAAAATGCATTCAAGTATTCTAAAATAAAATTTTTGTAGTACCACTTTATACTCCATGCCACAACCATATATTGAATAAGCACAAATGATGAATATTTAAGGACAAATGCCATTAGCATTCCATATAGCATTCGCAATTGATTGTCTAAAGAGATCCATCCACCTAATTCCTTGTTGTTGCACTGCCCCATCTAGATCTAGTACATCATCAAGTTGCTCATCTTCTACAATTAAATCATTATCCTCATATTGATTGAATAACTGATCTCTCAAGGCTTCTTGCCTAATGAAGTTATGCACTGCACACACCGTAATAACTATGTTTCTCTATGTTGGAAATGAGTAAGGAGCCATTCACTTTAGGATAGGAAAGCGAACTTTTAACACACCAAAGCAACGTTCAATTACATTACTTATTGACGAATGGGCATGATTAAACAACTCTTTGACCCCACTTGGTGAACTACCTCATATGTAGTCTGGTAGATGATATCTTACTCATCTATAAAGCGCAAGAAAACCTAGCATGTTTGGATATCCCGTATCAACAACATAATATTTTTCTGATGTCACAAAACTTGTTTTAAAAAACTAGACATATTCCATAAGTAATTTATATTAAGAAGAATTTACTTACTTTCAGATGCTTTCAGAAAGTTTAAATCTGGTCTATATAGCCTCCAAAAGAACTCTTGAATCATTAGCTGATCCTTCCCAACCGGCACAGACAAAAGTGAACCGCATGTCAAATGAACATGCAGCCATTACATTTTGAGAGATGTGTGGCTTCCTATCTCGGTAAGGAATTTGTTTCTCAATAGTGACCATAGCACTAACAAGGGTCCCATCAATTGCCCCAATGTATTCCTTCAAAAAATAAAAATATGTGAGCATGTGATAAAACAATCAAAAATAGTTTTGTGCTATTTTCATGATGATAATATTTACCTTGAATCATGGATAATGTTTCGGGTTCCCATGGATTTTCATTGGGGTGTTATCAAATGATGGAGGCACTATGATTGCTTGTGAAAATTTTAAGAAAGCCATCAATACTTTCTTAAAGTGGCAGCTTATGGTCTCACCCGAATGTTGAAATCTATCTTGCATGACTCTATTTCTCTCATTATGTCTAATAGTTAAAAGAAAAATAGGCAATTGTTCCTCCACAGCCATTCTTCATGTGTTCGTAATAGGTCACGTTCTCTAAGAGCAGAACACAAATTTAGGAATACATGCTTATCCATTCAAAATAAATTATAACATCTCATATGATGACCTATTAACACTTCATGCACATAAGCATGCCCTGTGAGAATAGAAACATGACATGATTCTTTGCAAATGTGCATATCCATGTAATTTTACACAGTTGCTGCACTAACCAAGTACGTCAGAACCTCTTCATCATCTGAGTCCATTATAATTGTTACATACAAGTCAAATTCACACATAATGTAACTAACATATAAACATAAAACATCATTGATATTTAAAGATAACTATTATAATAAAAAATGACTAAGCATATAACCAAATAACATAATCATATGATATCATCTATTAAAACCATGAAGTCAAAATAATTACCAGTGTTAACCTAAGTCCAAAAATTATTTCCCCAAAATATTTATGTATAGTAAATAAATTGTAACCCCCAAAAGTATAACAAACAATTACAAGTGTTAAGTCCAAAAAGTATCACGACCTACTACACTCAACCCATGCATGATAAAACCCTTTTCAACTATATTGATAAGTCATGAATTGTTACATATTATACCCTTAGTTACATGACTTATCTGGCATTTTCTTATATTAAATTCTTCATTATACATAGAATTTGTCAATTCTATTTTACCATTGCATTATATTTTAAAAGTCTCATTTATACTTAATTTATTGATGCAGAGACACCTTTGGGACAAATCCTGGTTGAGAGAATTCAATACCCGGATCGGGTCGGATCAGGTGAGTCGGATTAAGCTTAAAAGGAATAAAATTAAAGCCAGAGGAATAAATCCGACTCGAGCAAGACCAAGACCATCCGAACCCGACCCTGACCAAACGCGCTGACCAAGTCTGGTTTAGCCCAACTCGTCATGAAGCTGCGGGGTGAAATTTAGGAAAGTCAAATCTGCAAAATTATGGAAAACCTAGTCTGACCACCGATCAGTATTTTGGGCATAACTCTCTCCTCATAATTTGGATAGACGAAAGGCTAGATGCTTTGAAAATTTGACTTCAAGCACTACAGTTGTCTCTCAAACAAGAATTACAAAATTCGCATGTTTTGAAGGTCAAATTTAGCCCGCAAATTGACTTTTGAAATTGTGACCGGAAAATTAGAAATTGAAGATTTATTTTTAGCATGATTTTTCAAGAACCGAACCAAATTTGGAGAAGAGGCACCGAATTATCAAGACAATTGAATTGGCAGGAGGACGACCAAAGAGGAAACCAACACATTGAATTGGCTGGCGAGGAAAGAATGAAATTGAGAATGGAAACAAAGAGCTCGTATTAGCATGGGTTGCTAAAGGTGTGTTTGAGGCAAGGAAACCAGAATTGGAAGGAGCTGGTTGTGTGTTCTGGTGTGAAGAACTCTTCATGGACAGCACCAAGTTGGAAAAAAGCCAAGATTGAATTGGCTAGAACTAGATTGGAAAGAAAGCAAATCTGAATCAAATTGCACGAGAAGAAAGAAGAAAACGTCAATTTTCATGAAGGCAACTCTTGGGTTCTAAAGTTCTATAAATAGAGGAGGACCAGACCTCCATCCCTTTTCTTCTTAATTTTCTACTCAATTTTCTGTATTTTTTTTCTTCTTCCATGGACGCCTAATTCCCTGCAAAGGTTAGGGGTCAAATTCTCTTGTAATTGGTATGAGCTTTTATTGTAATTCTTCTTGAATTTAATAGAATTATGTTTGATTGTTCATCTATT
>JAUPMG010139048.1:0-11302 GCA_031762675.1 Pachysandra terminalis
CATTGTTATTTTTTATGACATTAATAATATTAATAGGAATATAATAGTGCTTGGCCCATGTATTGGATCGGCCGATCCCGAGTTGTATCGGCAATCCAACTCGGTATCGGATCGGGACGATCCCCGATCCGATACCGAGTTTAACACCATGGTGTCTCATCTACAGTTTGCTGATGATACGATCTTTTTTCTTGAAGCTTCTAAGGAGAATGTGTTTTGGACTAATTGCATCATTAAATTTTTTGAAATGGTTTCTAGTCTTAGAGTGAATATGGAAAAAGTAGTTTGTCTAGTATCGATGTTGAGGAAGATCAGCTCTCGGATTGGTCTAATTTGTTGAGGTGTGAGGTTGGGAAATGGCCAATGAAATATTTGGGAATGCCTTTGTGTGGTAATCATAAGAACTTACAGTTTTGGTCCCCGGTTTTGGAAAAAATGGAGAAAAGGTTGGTTGCATGGAAAATAAATTATTTGTCTTTTGAGGGTCGTGTCACTCTTATCCAATCATCTCTTGGGAGTTTGCCTACTTATTTCATGTCTTTGTTTCAGGTTCCGATATCAGTGATTAATAGGATGGAGAAACTTCAGAGAGACTTTCTTTGGGAGGGAGGTGGGTGCAAGAAAAATCATCTAGTTAGATGGGAGGTTTTTTGTAGGGATAAAGAACATGGTGGCATTAACTTGGGCAATCTTCGAAAGAGGAATCTGGCTCTTTTGTGGAAATGGTTATGGAGATTTAGTACTGAAAAGGAATCTTTGTGGCGTTCCATCATTGTCAGAAATTTTGGTGTTCATGCTAATGGGTGGGATGCTAACCCTTTGGCCCATGTTACATCGAATAGTGTTTGGAAGAGTATTTTTGCATTATTCCCTTCTTTTCTTAGCAATGTTTGCTTTTCTGTGGGGTCAGAGTCATCTATTCGGTTTTGGATTGATTTATGGCGGGGGGAGTCTTCTTTGGATGTTTGTTTTCCTAGAGTGTTTAGGTTAGTTTATTGTAAGGATTCTACTATTGCTGAGGTTCTTAGTTGGTCCTTGTCGGTTCTTTCTTGGATTCTTCCCTTTCGTCGGGTTCCTAGATCGGGTGATATTGATTAATTGTCTAGTTTGTTGGAGCTTCTGAAGAATGTGTTTATTGTTGAGTCTTCTCTTGATAAACGTGTTTGGTTTCCTGACCCGAATGGAAATTTTTCTTGTAAATCTTTCCTTGGGTTTTTAGGGGGGTAGTCCTTTTTCTGATATTGCATTTCTCCTCGTTCGTTGTGGGATTCTAAAGTCCCTCCCAAAGTAAAAGCATTCGTTTGGACTGTCTTCCTGAACCGTATTAATACTGTAGATAACCTTCAAAGAAGAAGAAGATTCATGGCCTTATCTCCTCAGGTTTGTGTGATGCGCTTGTGGAATGAAGAATCAGTGGATCATATTTCTTATCATGGTCTTTTGCTATGAACGTTTGGGGTTTTTTTTTGTGAAGATTCTTGATATGGCTTGGGCCCCTCCAAGACATGTGACTGATCTATTTGACCAATGGTGTTTTCAGGTTTTGGGCAAGAAGGGACGAACTATGTACAAGATTCTCTTTTTTTTTGCATTATGTGGGAGATTTGGGGGGAGCGCAATAGGAGAATTTTTGAAGATTCATGGAGGTGCCCGGAGCATCTTAATGATTCAGTTTTGGGATCTTTAGCTGCTTGGCTAGGAATTCTACCAGATTTTAAAGATTTTTCTGCTTCAGACTTTTTCAGGCATTGGGATACTATTGCTGGGATGGAAATTGTGTTTTGTGGGATTTGGGATTCTTCTTTGATCTGATTGTTTTAGGGTTGTTGCTTTTTGGGGAGGCGTGGTTATGTGTCTTATGGAACCTTTCCTCATTTTTTCTTTTGCTTCGTACATTCTTCTCCCCCTTTAATAAAATCGTTATCATTATCAAAAAAAAAATCTTGATTTGTTCCTATGTATAAATAAGAACATCTTGCTTAGAGCCGAGAGAAAAAGACCTCAAAGAAACCAACTGATCGGCTGCAACGACATTGGGGGCGAAAAGAATGGCCTGCTTATCTGAAAACGGGACAATCTTCGGAGAAACTCTTCACTAAAATATTTTCTGAAGTCAGAAGAAATTGAAGCCCAGGAATCTTCACCATTAGGAGATGGAACGATTGCTCTATTCCACTTATCATCATCAGAAAAACCTTTGATGTAAGGCAATCTCCAAACAAGAACGAACACGTTTGATAAGGACCTTTGAAGCAATAACACCAGCCTTCTCAGAGCAAGCCTCGCGAAGCATGTTCGTCGAAATCATAGCCCCAAACGTTTTCCAACCGATGCCTATTCTTTCCATAGACATGAATAGTTTACTCTTATCTATTACCAGCCACCAATTCTAAACGAATAAATCTCCCCGCTGGGTTAGATTTGCTTTCGATAACAAAAATCCTAGAATTAAACATTTTCTTCCAAAGCTTTGTCCCATTTACCACGAGATTGAGACCAATGGCTTCTGAACAACACGAGGAAACCCAATCAGCTTCATTATCCTCGATGACCAACGAACTAATTTTAAATTTACTAGTTTCTGAAATGTGACTTATGTGATAGCCTTCCTGAACATCTGTCCACCGAAAACACTTTGGCCTCCATCTAAAGCGACTCCAAAGGCTGACAAACAGGCTGAGACACACAAGTATGTCGTGAAAAACTAGGACCATTCAAACAGAGATCCCGACCTAAACAATCCGCCCGAACCACATCGGCAAAAGGTGGAAAGACTAGTAGGAGGAGGGGGTGGGAAGAAGGTGGAAATGAAGAGGAAGGAGGATCAAAAGAAGAAGATGGAGAGGGGGGATGGGAAGGATTGAAGGAAGAGAAGGCGATGGTGGTGGGGGCAAGGGGATAGGTGGAGGATCCGAAAGAGGTTGAAGTGGCTGGTGGATCATAGTCTGAGCATTACCCCCTCATGTTGTATACTTATATTTATCATTAATTTTCAAATTTCCATATTTATTCCTTTTTCTTCTTTTGGTTTTATAATTTGCATCAAGATTCCTTTTATTAACATTTTATTAATTTGATTTTCTCGATTCTACCAATGGCACATAACGTAACTAAAAACAAAATAAAACTCAACCTCTTAATATAACTCCCAAACTGTATCGACGAGTATCTATAACAAATTATCTCACCACGTGACACTGATTCTCTATTCCACATCACCAAAATACCACCAGATGCCCTTATCGAGGGTAAAAATTCCCGACCATGATCTTAAATACCCCAAATCCTACTAATCAAGTCTACATTAACCATCTCTTTAGTTTCAAGGACAACCAGTATATCTGGTTTTACCCTTAAACCCAAATCGTTGCCCTCTCGTTTCTTTTCCGCCCGCCCCAAACCCCTAATATTCCAACTAATTATCTTCATGGGGGAGACGCTATACACCCTCATTCACTAATCTAAAGGATCCAATCGCCTCACTAACGGTCACCCCAACCATCATGAATTTGTTCCAATACACTTGACGCAAAACGAACTACACCGTCCCATTCACCCTCCTCTCTTGCTCCCAAACAGCCTCCGACGAGGCTTCTAGGAGTTGACATTACCCTATCACCATCAAGTCATCAACCTGAAGGGGAGCATTAGTTTCCCCTACAAACCACAACCCCTCCTTGTGCCCCATCAACCCCAAGCCCCCCAATGGTATTCAGAATTTGAGGCTTCTAGGAGTTGACATTACCCTATCACCATCAAGTCATCAACCTGAAGGGGAGCATTAGTTTCCCCTACAAACCACAACCCCTCCTTGTGCCCCATCAACCCCAAGCCCCCCAATGGTATTCAGAATTTGGGTATTACAGTGGCCGGAAAAACATGACTCTCCTTGCCAAAGGTCATTAAACGAAACATAAATTGCAAGGAGCCTCTGAGCTACATGACAATCTTTAGCAAAAACAGATTCAGCAAAAGTGATTTCGTCTTATGTAAGGAGTTATTTGACATACCTGGAGTGGAATGAGTAGGATGAGAGAAGAGTTTAAAATTATACCCGATGCCTATTTTATCGAAGCATTTGTCGACTGCCTGTTTATCTCTCAACTTGACACTTGGTTGAACCCAGTTCCGGATTCAGTACACACTCCCATCACCACATCATCTGCTTATACCAGAAACTCTCCACCCCCTAATTTCACCTTCGGCTTGCACGCCTTCCCCTTTTCAGAAATTGTCGAACAGTTAAACCTCTTACTCCCCACCTTTGTTGGGCTCTTGCGAGCATACACTTTTGAAAAATTAATGTTGCCTTCTTACCTGGTCCTCCCACCCAACGCCTAATCACGCACCACCTCATTATATACAGCAACACCCCTTTCTTCATCGATACCCCTGCTCCTGTCTTGTTCCAAAGTCTACTTTTTACCCAGCTCTTTTATCGTCATCTCCATCGGGCCCAACTGTTCACACATCTGAGATTTTAAATCCCCCATCACATTCGTTGTAAACAATTTAATCTTCTCCAACTTTTCCAACAGAAGGCCCATTGAGTCCATTTCCCCTATCCACATACTTGATGGGACATATTTCAAAGTTGCACTCCTCTACTACTTCCCCTCTCTAACGAAAAGCTTGAAGCAAAGTCTTCAAGCTCTTGGACTGAATCCACATGATCTTAGATTTCTTCGAGAAATATGCCTAGGCACAAGAAATCTTACAATGGATGAGGTGGTGGTCTACCGGCTCCCCTGCAACGTTATGCATCACACATCTGTCCGGAATAGTCTATTTTTTTTCGCCAAGTGAAATAGTGAGAATTTATCCAAGGACATGGGCAACAAAGAGTTCCAAGTAAGCTTTGAAGGACCAAAGCGCTCATCAAAATGGGAGAAAAAGGTTAAAAAAAAGGATTGAAGTAAGAAACTTCCTTTCTTATCCCAAATCCATACCCTTCGTCTACCTTCACCACATTGATGATAAAGTGATGCCCATGGGATCCATTTCCCAATTAAACAAGGGTCTTTTTAGCGTAATAGTACAAGAGAGATCTCGCCTTTGACGACTTAGAACTTCACTCATCCGATCTCCTATTTCTTGCCACCACACAAATGTTCGGAAATTGTTACTTTAATGGTTTCCTTGACACCAAATATCTTTTCAAAACTTAATTCTTGTACCAAAACCCACTGATAACTGAAGATCCCTTGTTAATTAATCCGTCGCACTCGTTGTTGCCTTTCATAGGTTTACCTGATGTGACCCCCCACAAGGTCCAAGAAGCCAATCTTTGAGCAAAGATTCATACTTTGTTGTGCTTACCCATTTCCAAAGACCACATCTTTCCTCACCAAACCTTTATATCCACTTACTCTTGAGAGCTCAATTAACTTTGACAAATGGCCTTAACCCTCATCCTCATGCATCTTGAGGGCTACATGCTGATTCCTATTTCATCAAATGGTATTTTCCCCCTCCATCTTGCTTCATAAGAAGATCCTTTGAACTCTTCCAATCCGATTAGCAATGGTCGCACGGATTTTCTAGATGGACAAGAAATATGTGGGTAGATTTGCCAAAGTAATTCTGTTGAGAGTAACCTTGCTCCTTTGAAAGTTAGTGTCTCTTCCATCTCTCCATCTAGTCCATGATAAGGTCCCATACCGAACTATCTTTATATTGTGCACTAAGAGGAATATGAAGATAAGTCGTAATTAGCTTTCCCATCTGACACCCCAAAAGCCCACAAAGCATGTACAAATTTGCCATTTCCCCCACTCTAAATATCTCACTCTTATCCAAGTTGGTCTTAAGACCATACACTGCCTCAAAACAACTCAATATTCACCTAAACATGCTCAACTGGAAGACACACCATAGAGCAATCGAGTGTCATCCATAAATGGGTGATTGTCGGGCCAATACCTTATAACTGAAACCCTATTAACAATTCCACATTACCAGATTTTTGGATTAACCTACTAGAAGCCTCAACGATGATTATAAAGATGAAAGGGGATAGAATATCTCCTTGCCTCAGACCGTTAGAAGTTGGAAAAATAACCCCAAGTATAACACATTCACTAATATTGCCTAGAAATGCGGAGCTTAATCCAGTTCATCCACTTAATGTCGAAGTCCATACTCTGAAACAGAAAATACTGAAAGTCCCAATTCACATGATTATATGCCTTGTCAGTATCCAACTTACAAATCAACCATGACCTACCCTCCCTTAACTTGGAGACAAAGTACCAAGAATTTAGTACAATTTGTAAATTCTTGGTACTTGGTACCAAGAAAGTACTAAGGACCAAGAATTTACAAATCAACTTAACTAAGCACACTTCATAATTTGTTGGCCAACAGTTTTGTAAGTATTTTTCAGAAGCTTCTCATCAAGCTAATAGGTCTGAATGGCTAATATTTGTTACACCTTTCTTTGGTATCAACAAGATGAAAATTGCATTGGCATCCGTCCTAAATTTTGCTCTAACCACAAACTCCTCCAAAGCCTTCAGCAAATTGCCATTTATTACATACCAACATTTCTTCCGATATGCCAAGACGCCATTTGACCCTAGAGCTTTGTCACCATTTAACTCCTTTATCATCCTTAGCACTTCCTCCTCAAAGATAGGATTCTTTATCCAGTTACAATCCTCTAAAATTCTATCAAAATCAACACCATACTACAAAGGCTTATAGTTCACCTTCTCCTCGTGTAGACATTCATGGAAATCTTCCACAGCTTTCTTGTTGCACACTACAAACTCAAATTTATAGAGAGATGAAAACTGAGAAAAATTAGAAAAGTGTAGGAAGGAAACCATGTACTGTCAAAGTGTATATGTATGCATATAATTGCTTTTTAACCTCTCATTTCATATAGTAATGATATGCAACAATTCCAACAGACACTTACAGCGTATCTCGAATATAAAATGATTCATAACCATATGAGTTTTGGGATGGCTCAACTATTTGCAATGATGAAAGAAATGTTTCAATAATTAAAAAAGATGAGTGACCTAAGCAACAATACTGACACATCAGCTGATCCTTGTTGCTTTATTACTACTAGCGCTACTTTTGATGGGCTATAGAGACACCTGAAGTTGTCTTGATAAGATTCAAATCATGGTCTCATGACAACTGCCAATTTCTCCTTCAAGTTTAGATCCCCAAAAACGCAATGAATTGGGGGAAGAAGTAACACTACAGTTCATGGATTTAGTGATATTAGTATATTGCCAACAAACAACAAATAATGAGATTAGGAGGATGGAGAATTGAAAACATGGATAAATTATGGAGGACATCTACATTTCCCTTCCCAGATATATTAAAATGAGAACAATGGTAATTTTTACTCTTCGTTCAAATAAAATTATATGAAGAAAACGAGTCATAAGTCGCCTGGTCTGCAGCACAAACCATGATCCACGACAGGGGGGTCAGAAGCACCAATAGACTTCCACAACTTTCTTGATCCCTTTCCTCCAATACACCCCATCCATTTCCAACCTACTAACAGAGTTCACCTTGTTCCATGCCTTGGCTATTCTGTGAGAAAAATTTGTGTTCTTTTCTGCAATCCTCAGTCATAGAGCCCTCGATTTTTGCCTCCAACTTATTTCTTCAAGTCTAGCCAAGCACTTAAATTATTGTTATAGTTGTTTAGTTATTTTTACTATTCTTTAATTAGCAGGTTGTATTTGTTGTATTTTATAGCTTGATTGAAATAGAAATATATGAATGTATCTAATGCTAGTATTTGTATCCTCATCTTTTTTTTTTTCGTCTTGATTTTCAAGTATTATATGTAGTTTTGCATTCTCTTTATGTCCTTGGGCCTTTCTTGATCTTCAAGAAAGGGATACTTTGTGGAAAATTCCGGGTGAGCATAATATTAGGAAAAATTGGGTAAGGGAGGAAACGTCATCGAGTAATTGTTGCACACTGCAAACTCAAATTTATAAAGAGATGAAAACTTAGGAAAATTAAGAATGAAGCCATGTACTGTCAAAGTGTCTATATGTATGCATATAATTGCTTTTTAACCTCTCATTGTCATATAGTAATGATATGCAACAATTGCAACAAACACTTAACAGCGAAACTCTAATATAAAATGATTCATAACCATATGAGTTTTGGGATGGCTCAACCATTTGCAATGATGAAAGAAATGGTTCAATAATCAAAAAAGATGATGGCCCAAGCAACGATATTGACACATCAGCTGATCCTTTTTATTGCTTTGTTAGTACTAGCACTATTTTTTTGATGGGGTACATAGACAACTGAAGTTGTCTTAATAAGATAAAAATCATGGTCTCATGACCACTGCTAATTTCTCCTTCAAGTTTAGATCCCCAAAAATGCAATGAATTGGGGGAAAAAGTAACACTACAGGTCATGGATTTAGTGATATTAGTATATTACCAACAAACAACAAATAGTGAGATTAGGAAGATGGAGAATTGAAGACACGGATAAATTATGGAGGATATCTACATTTCCCTTCCCAGATATATAAAAATGAGAACAATGGTAATTTTTACTCTATTCATTCAAATAATGTTATATGAAGAAAACAAGTCATAAATCGCCTGGTCTGAAGCACGAACCATGATCCACGACAGGAGGATCAGAAGCACCAATAGAAATTTGAACAATGGACGAGTGAATACCTGTATAAGAAAATGGAGATTGACAAGTTTACTCCAATTTTTACATTGTACCAGAAGGCTTTCCAACTCATGCTCAGGAATGATAACCATTTTCTTTGAGGGAGTACCTGCAAGCACAGATGTATTCCAAGCCAATGTGGAACTGAAGTGGTACAATTAGAAGTACTACTTGTTGATGAAACTGAATGGCTGTCAGTCTACATATTGCCCCCTATTATATCATCGAGTTCCTAATCCATCTCCTTTCCACTGGAAGATTTTATCGATAGATTATATATATATATATATATACTATCATAATAGGATTTATGAGCCAAATGCAGATGTGCCGAAATTGGCAAGGGAGCCCAAAGTACTAGACTTTTCTTATTGGACTTTTTGGGTTTTAATAATGGTTTTGCCATAATAGGATTTATGGACCCAAAAGTTGTTTTCTTCCTCTTGGAATTTGTCTTTTGGGTTTTTTTTTTAAAATTCCAATGGGTGATATTCCCTTCTTTATATGCAATATCTTAAGTAAATGGATATTTACTCAAATGATATTCATGTAAATAAGTGGTGCATGCAGATTAAGTGTTGAAAATCCAGGTGCTCAACTCACCAAAGTTGAAAACCCTAAGTGTGCATGTTGGACAAGTGCCAGATGCTGTAAAGTTCAATATGTAAGTTTCTTGGGTCCCAGAATGTTATTGCATGTGCTGGAAGATCTCAGGAGGTGAACTACGCTAATCAGCAAAACCTGGAAGAACCCACACTGGACCAACTGCCAGACCCAGCTGCTGTGGGCTGCCTTGGCCCGGTGGCTATCAAACCCATTTTCGCCCCCCCCCCTTATTTCAGGCACTCTGAATCCTTCTACAGCACTTGCCGGAGGATTCAAAGATGCCTGCCAAAGCATTAATTGGTACTAGAAGTATAGGTTTATGACGTGGTATCCTTATGCAATTTATTTAATTTTGGTATGATGATATGACATTTCTATGCCTCATCAATCATAAATTATTGTTGTGGTGCATGGTGCAAAAATGGCCATCAACAAATTTCAAATGGGTGGTTATTGTATTGCAATTTCAATCGTGTCCCATTTGAGCCATCCTATTTTCACCCCTGGTTAAAATGCTTCCATGATATGTTCTTTATAATTTGAGGGAACTTGCATGATATATGTGTCTATACTTTAGGCATCCCTAATACTAATCAGTCACTTTTACTGAGTTAGTGTCATCCTGTCAAACATACACGTATATGCCTTATATTGTGAACACCGTTTCTCTTGTGGAAATCACCCATGTGTTTCCTGCTTTGATTTGTTGATTTTGTTTTTCCAGGATGAGTGCAAGCGTTTACGCCAAAGTATAAAATGTGGACTAATTAACCGACTTACTGTGGTAATTCTTCATTCTAGTAGATTTCTACAATTCAGAAGAATTGTTGATATCCTAATTAAAGCTTTTGGTTGTTTTAGGGCGAGATTCAGGAGAAAGCCATGGCACTCCAGGCAGTGAGAGTCAATGATGTAAGTTTCATACCTGTCAACTCTCTTCCAATGTACACTATCATGTCTAAGCTAAAGTATATTTTTAGGAAACAATCTTATAGTTAATGTATCTTTACCTCTGTAAGTTTTTGTCCAGTTTGTTTATTTCACGTTATTTTATTACTATAATTTTTTAATGATCTTCAATTTTAGGACCTCTGGAATTTAATTTCTGAACTTTCTTTGTTGCTATGCATGGTTCTTCTGATGTAGTGGATGGAAACAGAGAAATTGCGGGTTAGTCATCTTCGTGACCGAGCAAGTGAAAAAGGACGTAGAAAGGAATATCCTTTGTTGAAAAAATCAGTGAAAGTTTTTTTATTCTTATCTTACGCATGACTGGGTGCTTGTTATTAGACGATTTGTTTTCAGTTTGAACAATGTACTATTTTCATGTGCTGTCTTGATTGAGTGTATTATGTGGCTTTCTGATGAACATATTATCTGAACAGAAATATGTTTCCTTTTTTCTTTTCTTTTTTTGGTTGCTTTCATGTCATATGAGATTTAGTAGAAGTTTTACGCTGGCTGTCAACATGATGCAACCCCCCTCCTTTATTGGGGCTTGGGCCTGGCAATACCCAAAAGATATAACAAATTAAAACATTCATTATCTTGGATTAATTACTCATAGAAAGGGGATGTTGATGAGGATTTTGCACATAGATTAAGAGCTGGATGGCTTGAGTGGAGAGGTGCTTATAGATTATTATGTGATCGATGTGATCTACTCAAACTAAAGGAATATTTTACAGAACCATTAGGCCTGTGCTATGATGTATAGATCAGAATGTTGGGCGACAAAGAAGCAACATATGCATAAGATGAGTGTTACTGAGATGTGGATGTTGAGATGGATCTGTAGGAAAGATAAGGTAATGAATTAACATAATTGAGTGTCTAGGTATTGCCCAAATAAGAGATAAGAAAAACAATTAGGTTAAGATGGTTAATGTATGTAAAGTGAAAACCTAGGGAGGCAGTTGTGAGAAGGCTGAGGGGTTTTTCATTGAAGGATCTGAATGGGCGAGAGGAAGACCAAAAAGAATCTGGATGGAATCAGTCAGAAAGG
>JAUPMG010139059.1:0-11302 GCA_031762675.1 Pachysandra terminalis
ATTGGCACTAGAACTTATCCTAAGTGACTTCACACAATTCACCTAAAGTTTTCAAACACATCTTTATATATTTTTCCTAATTTAAAACATTTCCATGTATATGGTCTAAGATCAGGACACAAGTAGTATTCCTACTCACAATTGTTCACATACATTTACAAGCGCAAGAAACACATCAATCCAGACAAGTATATTTCATACTATAATTAGCAGGAAAGTAAAGTCATCACAATTCACAGAAGTGAATCCTAGATTGTAAATTTCTAAGTTCTTGTCCTAGGTCTCACTATACCCTTCTAAGGACCTTAAAGACTTAAGCCTAATACATATCATAATCACACAAGTAGTCCCACATTCCATATTAAATACCACTCCATCCAAAACAATTTCACACATATAAAACAATTTCTATGAAGCACTGAATACACATTTCATACATGTGAATCCTAATGTTCACTTCTATGTTCTCTTAACCCTAGGTAACTTAAACCTAGAACTTTGATACCAATCTGTCACTCCCCAAATCCGAGATATGGGATCTCGAGGATTTCAAAGGATTGACCTTCGAATCCAAAAGGATACGGCCAACAATATCCATATAATTACATAACCAATTTTATGGTATTTCAGAGCATAATCAATAAAGCAGTGGAAGTCTGAGGAAAATAAAACATTTAATTCAATATCCCACTATACCATCATAAGAAAGTATAAATAAAACTAGTTACTTAATCTGAGTATCAATCAACATTGTTCTCACCTTCACGGGTCAACCAAATCTAACTAATTAATGATGCATCTTCAGCTATTCCATTCTCTAAAGGCTCTCAGTCTTAGTCCTTGCTTGCTAGAGTTCAACCATTGCTATCCACTTCATTCTAGAAGGTAACCTGTATCAACATAGGAATGACTTTGGAGCTTAATAGGAAATCTCCATAGCAATACAATAGATACTTTCATAGTCATGAAACGGGTTAATTCAAATAATTCATCCCCCATAGCACATATATAGTTCACTATCAAGGTTCTTATCATGCATATAGTTAATTTGTTAAAACATAACACCTTATGATATATAACATACACAATGTGAATCAGAATTCAATTCATTGCAGATCTTTAAGAACTTCTTCATTAATCAAGTACAACTACACCACACACATTCATGATCCCCTTATGATAAAATATAGAATTAAACTCCGACACTTAATTGTCGATAATCACATATAATCATTTTCTCACCTAGGCATTCCAATTCACATTAAAATCATACATGACTCAATGTGATTCGTGCAAATGCAAGTATCAACATGCGGATGCTAACAAATCAATCACAAGTAGATTTCATGTAATAACATATGAAGCAAAAGCAAGGATGCAATGAATGATGTAAGAATGAAATGAATAATGGGCCAAGCCCAAACCATGGTTACCATCCACAGACTGCAGAGAACACTATCCAAATACTGTGAATAAGTCTGAGGCTCAGCCTATGAATACAGTTCACACATTTTGTGATAACACTGCCGATAACTGCCATTAAGACCAAGGATCAGGCTATGAACACTCTTCATACGTTTGATGATAACACTGCTCATAATTGCTAATATGACCAGGGATCAGACCACGAATACTGTTCACACGTTTGATGTTAACATTGCCCATAACTGCCAATAAGACCAAGGATCAAGCCATGAATATTGTTCGCACATTTAATGATAGCACTGCCCATAACTGTCAATATTCATTTCTTTTAGGGAATACAACCCAAGGTAGAATGTCACCATCTTTCCTTTTAGGGAATACAACCCAAGGCAAGAAATATGCCATCTTTCCTTTCAGGGCATGGGACCCAAGGCAGAAAATATGCCATATTTCCTTTCAAGGAATGAGACCTAAGGCAGGAAATATGCTATCTTTCCTTTCAGGGAATGGGACCCAAGGCAGGAAATTTGCCATCTTTCCTCTCAGAGAATGAAACCCTTGGCAGAATAAGCTGCCCTCTTTCCTTTCGGGATCTACCCAAGATAGGAAATTTACCTTCACAAACACAATCAAGCAGTACAAACGTCTTGTGTTAAACACAACACAAGGATCACCAGTGAATGCCTCAAGCATCACTCTCAACACTACGAAATTCTAACGATAAATAAAAGACTCACTCACAATTCGCACAACAGTAAATCAAACCAAAATTATTGCATACTCTAACCTCATACCACATAGCTTATATCATAGTACAACCACCAACAATACAGAAATTCATAGTATCGCAGCATACACAATCCATTTCATTTTCAAACTAGACAATGCATACAATTTATTGCACATACAAGCATTTTGCACACGAACCAATAGCACACACACACACACACACACACACACACACACACTGTATAAATATATGACTTCTTGGGGCTTCCCATGAAGTTTCACTCATTATGATGCTTGGCAGGTGCTCGGTAGCTACTAAGCTTCCTGTCGACCTCTCTCGGCAGCAACGTCGGCAGCTGCCAAGCCTCGATAGCAAGTCCCGAGAATTTTCCTTGCTCGCCAGTAACCTCGACAACTGCCGAGCTTCCTACCGAACAAGTAATTCAACCCAGAAAATTTTCTCTCTAGAGCTTCGTGCCCAAATTTCCACATACATAAATTTAACATTGTTAAACATAACAATGATGATTTACACTAACACACACCAAGTTCTCATACCATAATCAAAACCCAACTTTTATGCAAGCTTAAACATAAAAATTTACTAATTCTTCATGAATCAAAGTCCATAATTAGGTGTTCTTCCTAATTTTCATAATTCCACAATTTTAGATATAATCCTCACACAAACATGGATAAATTCACAGATTTCATGCTTAATTCAATCACATATACATCATGATCCTATATGCATTATTCTATAGATTTATCATATCCTATGGACATGCCTACCGTAGAAATATGGAAATTCCTACCTCGTGATCTTGCATATCCCGATCCAGAGAAAAATCATGATCATCTTCCCTTTCCTCCTTTAGCTTTTCTTGTCTCTTCAAGGATTTGCTTGATTAGCCTCCTCCTCTCTTTCTTTTCTTCTGGATCAACCTTGTACTTTCGTGCTCTAATCACCTTCTTCGTTTTTACTTTCTTCTCTTTAGCCATCTTCTTCCTACAGTATTCCTTCCCCTTCTTCTCTATTTTCTCTTCCTTTTCTTTCTTTCCTCTCAATCTCCTCATCTCCCACTACTCCCCTATGTGAGATTACTTCCCCTATTTCTGTGGAATCCTAGGCATGCAAGAATTCTAATTTGAATTCAAATTTAATTAAATAAGTTAGTTATATACTAATTACTTGCTTTATCCCACTTAAATCCTTATTTCTTCTTTACTAATTCCCCACCTGGGCCAAAAAACCAACCCATGTCTTAGGCCATAAAGCCCAATTAGTTTTTGTCATAATTTTTATTTTCTCTTCTATAATTTAATAATTTTCACATTAGTCCTTAACTTGACTATTTAATTACACTTTTAGGTTTCGGGTCACTACAATCTTGTAGGAATCTCAATATATAAATTAATGGCTAGGATCTTGTACGAACTATAAAATTAATGGTTGAGATTTAAATAGGAATTAGAAACACTCTCTATTAGAAAGGATTCAAATAAAGAAGTAAATATTTACTAGCCAACTAAGACTAGGAGACTAAGTCAAAAGTTAAGGAATTAGAAACAGTTCTCTACAATCTAGAATAGCAACTATTTAAACTAAAGCTAGGATTCTGAAACAAGAATTAGTAACAAATCAAATTAGAAAGAAACCAATTAAGGCTGGAAAACTAATCTAAGGGCTGAGATTCAAATAAACTAATCTAAGGGTTGAGATTAGAGTTTCTATAGTTTCTAATTCTAGAGTTCCTGAGTGCCTATATAAACACAAGGCCTTAGGAGGTTGATTTAGCACTTGAAGAAGAAGAAGAAGAAGAAGAAGGAGAAGAAGAGCACGAGGTGCAATTCTCAACACCAATCATCAAATCAAGGTAAGTATTCAAGTATAACTTTATTTTTGATTTAAATAGGTGTACAAAGTTAGTTTCTTTGAGAGTATGACGTATATATATGGTTTTCAAACTAAATTTCTGAGTTTAAAGCTAGGACATGGTAAGTTTGATTTAAGTTATGGTTTGAGAAGTATTATAATTGGGTTTTGTGTGGAATTCCAAGTTATATGAAGTTACTAAATCATGTTATATGTTTAAAGTTCAAGAGGAAGAAAAAAACAGGGATTTTTGTGCAAACCGCGAGGTTCGGTAGACTGCTCGGTCTGCCGAGCAGGCTACCAAACACCTCCAAGAATCCTCAGTAGCCTACTCGGTTTGTTGAAACCCTACCGAGTCCCACAGACCATTGTTCAGGCCCCTGGAAAAGCTATCAAGACCAACTTGGCATGCTGAGTGCCACAGACCATTTTTAAGGCCCCTGGAATTGTTACCGAGACCAAACTCACCATGTCGAAAAGCATACCGAGCCTGAACAAGAGGCCAAAAGGAAGGAACTAAGAAACCAAAAGGGGAGGTTCGACAGCCTTCTCGGCTTGCCAAAAAAGTCACCGAACCAACCCAGAACCCACTCGGCAGACCCTCGGCATGCCGAGATTTTCCAATGTTGTCTGTTTGACTTGAAATTTCAAATACTTGCTTATTTCGATCTAATTAGATTGATTTTGATACTAGTTTTGCTAAAGTATGATTATTTCATGTAGTTACTTCTTTATGGACTAAATTGCTATGTTTGATGAAGAGATGATATTTTGACTTGATTTCATATCACTTATATCCTCATTGGTATCATGATATTTAGTTCATATTACACATTGTACACATACTTTGATTGCTTAGTTAATGCGCCCTTTCTCACTTGTACAACATTATAATTTTTAGCTTCATGACCTTGGTTTTGGTCTGAATGCATCACCCTTGACATGATTCCATACTAATAGAATTCATGATAATCATGAGAGTATTATGATCTAAAAATCATAATAGGTGAGGAGACTTATATTTGTGTGTTGAGGGACTAGCTATCCCAATATACCAACTATTTGTCTTATGGACTATTAAGGAGTGAAAATATGTTTGTTATTTAATAAGTATGATTCCCTGAGGACTTTTCACTTTTTGTGATGCCTTGGATATTCCCTTGATAAAAAATAAGTGGGAGAATTGTGCCATCTAAGTTGAAACCCCTTAGAAGTATGTTGCGCACATAGAATATCTTATCTTTGAGAGTGGCCTTGTATGGGGGGATGGTTCGTTAAGACATCTTTCTCAAAGAATAATTGATCCTGTGGGAACTTACATTATTAGATTACTAAACAACATACATATTGCATATTAGATTGTTTGTCTTAAATCACATGTGGTGATTATACTTGCTAGGTACACAACATGCATTAATAGCTGAAACAGCCCATTGCATTACATATTACATCATCTTGCATCATATTTATTATTCATATCATTATTGCATGTACTAACTATTCTACCTTTATTATGGATTACCATTGAAGAGTGGCATTGTCCCTACTTCAATCTTAAATATTGTTAGGCTTATTTACTTACAAAGCTAGTGTAGCTTACACTTTCGAGCACAACATATTTTAGGACCTATAGATGATGGACATAAGGACCATGAGGACCAAGGTGGAGAAAAAGGATGCTATGAAGACCTTAGTTATAATTAGAACTTATTTGATGATTTTAGTAGTACTTATAGTAGGGCTTATCTGCTGTACTTTAGTACTTATTAGGTTTGATTTTCAGTAGTTAATTGGAATTGATTTGAAGCATGAGACTAGTATTATTTTACTTTCCATTGTTTTTTGTTTGAATGTTGTTTTGTGAGGGATATTATCTTAATAATACTATTTTCTATAACTTTGTCTTATATAACATCCTACTTAATTCAATTATTTTGGTAATGTATTTCTTATCCACTCACATATAAATATGGGGAGAGAGTTACAACTTAAACTTGGGGACTCCATTGAGATTTCCAGGTTTGGGATATGAAAAAAATTTCCAACCCAAGGTTTATTTGAAGGAAAAATTGTTGTTCAACAACTTATTATAGCTCTTAATGTACTATATCACCTTCTCTCTTACCTTATGCTGTGAATCTTTCACGCTCATATGTTATTTAGTGCACACTCGAGAAAAGACTCAATTCACTATCTAGATCACACATCTTGAAGGTCAAAAATGAACTTCAACAAATCCAGAACGGTCAAGTGATCATAAAAGAGTTCATTGATACTCTGTATGACTTAGTCGATCAAGTAGCTTCTGCTAATGTCATTGTCGATAGTGAAGACATTTTTTTTCATACATTGAATGGCCTTAATTCTGATTACAACTCCTTTAAAACTATGATTCACACAGGAACCAAGCCTTGATTGCAACCACTTCTAGTCCACCTGATGTTGCTTGATATATGGACTCTAGTGCCAGTGATCACGTCACCTTTGATCTCTCTCAATTATCCATTTAGCAGTCTTATCATGGTCGTAATAGAGTTACTATGGATAATGGTAATTCTCTTCTTATTCAACATATTGGAATAGGTTTCCTCTCCACACCTAATAAAATTTTGCCCTTCATAATTTACTCCATGCTCCTAATATTTTCAAAAACCTGCTCTTTGTTCAAAGATTTACATGTGACAATGACTATATTCTATCATTCACTGCTCAAGGTTTCATTGTCCAGGACAACAAAGCAAAGGCAATCCTCCTCTGGGACCGCAGTAATAGCGATATTTATCAGTTCGATCCAGAGTCCTCATCTTCTACCACTACTTCAACAGTTTTGTTGTTTGCTCATTCTCCTTCTCACATTTGGAATTGACGTCTCGGCCACCCCTCTTCAACTATTTTACATCAACTTCAATATCAGTATCAATACGACAATATACCTGATTAACAAAGGACATTCAATTGTTTTTGGACTTTGAACTTCCAGAAGAGGCTTGAACTGGAAAAGAGATAAACCTAACACACTTGAGAGTATTTGATTGTACCTCTTATGTTCATATTAATGCAAATGAAATGAATAAATTAGATCCTAAGACTAGAAAATTTATTTTTATTGGGTATGGCATTAATGACTTTGGTTATCGATTTTGGGATCCAAAAAATCGAGAAGTCATTATAAGCAAGGATGTCATATTTAATGAAAATCTCATGAATAAGGAAAAGACAAAGGATGCTTCTGTAGAAAGTCCAATAGATGAGGAATATGCGGAATTTGATGAAGACACACCAAGTGGTGTATTGGAACCACTAGATGAAAACCGTGGGGTAGAAGCTCATACCTCTCCTACTAATATTTCACGTACTGAGGCATCTCCTTGTTTAAGGAGGTCATCTAGGATCACGAAAGAAATGACTCCAGCTCGGTATTTGTCTTCTCTTGATTATCTGTTACGAAGTGAAAATGGCGAACCTGAATGTTTGAGGAAGCTATGCAGGATAATGCAAGGAATGAGTGGGAGTCTATAATGAGTGATGAGTTCGGGTCCCTCTCATCAAACAAAACATGGGATTTGGTTAAGTTTCCCAAAGGAAAGAGGACCTTAGAGAACAAGTGGGTTTACAAACTTAAAGAAGGGAATGATGGGTCTAAAAGATACAAGGCCAGATTAGTTGTGAAGGGATTTCAACAAATGGCAGGTATCGACTTCATTAAAATATTCTCTCCTGTTGTGAAAATGGCTACCATCAGACCAGTTCTAAGTATTGTAGCAATAGAGGTCTTACATCTAGAGCAACTAGATGTAAAGACAACATTTCTTCATGGCAACCCAAATGAAGAAATTTACATGAAGTATACGTTAAAACAAGCTCCTAGACAATGGTACAACAGGTTTGATAATTTTATGTCTAGTAATGGGTACAAAAGTAGTAATGCTGATCATTTTTCTTTTAAGGAAAGATCCTCTATGTAGGAATAGCCGTAAAGGCACTCCAATGGTGGGAGAGGGGTTGGGCATAGACCCCGACCTGTATATTAGAAATTAGTTAAAAAATCTATAAAAATAGAGTGACATAAAACCAAACCCCAACGTAATGTTCATCAACTAATAAAAGATGACCAAATAAATAGCCTAAAAACAACATTAGAATTATCCTCTTAGACTACCCCAAACCAATGTAATGTTTTCTCTTTTTGGTATTTGTGGTTGTTTGTAGCCTTTTGGTCCTTGCTATGACCTCCTTTGTACATCGTTTTTTCTCTTATATTACAAAACTTACCTTCAAAGAAAAAAACATTGTCACAATTGATAAGGTAGCAAATATCCAAGGGAAAATGATGCAATGAACGAAATATCTGATATGTAGGTACTGAACAAGCAAGCTTGGCAAGTGCATCCGCAACCGTATTTCCTTCTCTAAACACGTGACAGATCATAGGATTAAGCTCATAATTGTTTTTTACAAATTTCAATCCATTTAGAAGTAAGAATCCATGGAGGCATCTTTCCTTTAGCCAACCAGTCCACAATGATATGAGAATCAACCTCAATGATTAAAGGCTTCAAATTCATTAACGAGCATAGCTTTAAACCATCCAGTAAAGCCCAAGTTTCAGCCCAGTTATTCGAAAGAACACCATAGAAATAAGAGAATGCAACCACAATCGAACCATGAGCATCTCTTACAATACCACCACCACCACTAGGTCCAGGATTACTCGATAAAGCACCATCAGTGTTAAGCTTAAAACCAGATTCTGATTTTAACCATTTAACCAAAATCCAACACGAAATTTGAATAAAAGAAACACCAATCCCAAAAATATCCAATGATAATTTATCATAAAAGGATGCATTTTTCTTGGACATAATAAAAGAGTTTACCTCAAACAACCACTTTAGGACTTTAGAAATAATAACTTTAGCACTTGACTTGATCCTCAAAACGAGCTTTATTCTCGCCAATCCATAATACCCAAAGAAGGGAAATAAAAAAAGGTAAAACACCCCGTAAGCAACCTAGTTGAGCTTTCAATCTTGCACCAGAAAACCATAACATAATACGAGCATATATATATATTGATGAGGCAATAGAGGAACCCCAAAAATCCTACTGAAATGTGTCCAAACTTGAAGACCCAAGTCACTATCAATAAATAAATGCTGAAGAGATTCCATATGATAAGAAACACAATAATTGCAACGTGAATTAAGAAAAACTCTAGCCCTTGTAACATTCGATCCACAGGGATACAACCATTAAGAAATTTCCAAATGAAAATACTATAATTTTTTTAAGGAACCCTTTTATGCCACAACCAAGAAGCAAAACCCAATTTATGAGATTTTCTCCTAATAATAGACCAAGCAGATTTAACAGAAAATTCTCCATCCAAGGATTTGGACCAAACCCGTTTATCATTGCTGTCTGATATGCACACATCCCTTTTCAAAATATTATTTTTAATAGAGGGGCCCCAAACATGATGTAAACAGTCCCAATTCCAGCCATCATTGCACCAAACATCCTTAACTAGAATACTCTATAAAATTGGTTTATGCATAACAGAGGCAATAGAACCCGCACCCAATCAGTTATCATGGCAAAAATCAACATTGCCTCTATCCAAAATCCAAGATGAATTTTCCTTACATACCACTTTGATTGAACACTTTTCCACATGTGAGAAGCATTAGCATGATTAAGTCCATGAGCAAGATATTTTAATCTCATAAAACTAGACCAAAGAGACTCTTTTGAAATAATATTCCAAGCTTTCTTCATATCAAAACTAGCATTAATATCAATTAAGGATCGGATTCCCAAACCTTCTTCTTTCAATGGTCTACAAATGGAATCCCAAGAGATCCATTTCTTCTTAGATTTTCCCTCAAAATCCCCCCAAAAGAAAGAGCAAAACATTTTTTCAAAGACCTCAAAACCATCATAGGAGTATGAATAGAAGATTGAATATGAATTGGCATAGAATAAAGGACATGCTTGATCAAAATAAGCTTACCTCCTTAAGATAAAAGCTTACCTTTCCAACCAGACATTTTATTCCACACCTTAGAAAGAAGTTCTTCAAAGTAAATAGCTTTCACATGACCATATTAAAGAGGAGCTCCCAAATAAATAAATGGCAAGGGTCTGTGTTGTAGGCCAGTAGCACACTGTAAGTTATAGTTCGCTTCTATACAATTCAATCTTCTTATCTATATAATATTGTTTGTTTTAGACACCCCAATTTGTACTGAAAGGTAGTTCTCTATTTTGTTTCTCCTGGACGGCTTGGCTTGAGAATCGTCAACTCCTGAATCACCTCTAATTCCCTTATCTAATTCTTCAAAAACTCTGAAAAATCATTAAAATTACCTTTTTACCCCCAACTCCCCGTTTGATCAAAACTGATAAAGTCAAAACAAATTTTCAACTTCATATTCAATTGCTACACATCACAAACTTCGAAACGACAGTAAAATCGTTAAAATCCGAGTTCGGAGGGTCAATGGGTATTTTGGTAATTTTGAGTTTTTTTGCTACATGGCAATGTTGGGTGAGGTGACGTGGCGAGGAATCTCGCCACGTGTACGCAAAATATCTCTAATTTCCAAGAACCACCCTAACAAACTAGATTCTTTTCTTTAACAAACTAGATTCTTATCTTTAAAAAAAACCCAATATGTTTTTTCTTTCAAAAAAACCTCTTCAAATAATTTTGTCTTATTCAATTCCTCCTTTCCAAAACTCCCCAAAACAAATAAATTTGCTTCAAACCCGCTGGATGGACTCTCTATAACCTTCCAAATTCTTCCCATTTCTTCATGAGAAGCCCCCAAGCCAAACAGACCCTTAAATTCCTCTATACAAGAGCATGGGGGGGAGAAGCTTTGGAGACAAAACCTTGATTTAGAGCTCAAATTCTCAAAAGAGTGAAGCTCTCAAGGATATTTTCTTTGAGGCATATCCCAATCTCAAGAGAAGTCACCTATTCTTGCCTTGCACGCCATCTGTTTGGTGTGTGTCCCCAACTTGCCCTTGCTTGCCCCTTAACCCCTTGGCCCTTAACTTGCTTGCCCATTTACCCCTTAGCCCTTAGCTCACCTGCCCCCTAACCCTTTAGCCCCTAGCACTGGCCCTAGCCCTGCCTGCTGCCTTGTTGCGCGCCCAGCGCCCACACCCCGGCCTACTCCCGTGCTCCACGAGCCCTTTCCCGCCCACCCAGCGCCCTTGCCGCACGCACGCATGCCCTGCCGCACCTTTGCTACCCTGCCCATG